>VYZU01039775.1:4135-33471 GCA_013401355.1 Ceyx cyanopectus | reverse complement strand
TTTAAATCCTAAGAAGACGGTGGCCTTTACAAATCAAACAGATTATCTGCAAGACACATAAATATCAGGGATTAGGACACCAAGAATGTTTAATGTGAAGAAGAGTGGAAAAGATTCTCAAGCATTGTGGAAAACACAAATGCAACCATATGTCCTCGTGGAATAATTAAAATCAAGACATTTTAAAAGGGCTATCTCACACTTCAGTAGATTCATTTTTTAGCAAAAATCTGAAGTTTGCAAATGGAGTTTCCCTCCCAGACATGTAGACAGAGTTACTTCAGCTCCACTGCTGAAACAGAGGCTTAAATGAAGAGTAAATACACAGCCAGACACGAGGTGGTTACTCTGTGTGTTCAGAAACTGATCTCCCAACACCTCCACTACTTTGCACAACCAAAGTGCCATTTCTGGGGGAGTATTCCTACAGCCAGGTGAAGGTAAAAGCCACAAGGTTGCTAACTTTTAATTTAAAAAGAAGGTTAACAATTAATTAGACTCTTAAAGTAACTTAGTAGATAACACTTGATAGCTGCTTTGGAGAGATAAAACCCTGCAGTAGCACTCAGTCCCTGGGATTTTTCAGGCTCCAGAGCAGTTTGCAGTGAAGTTGTGATCCTTGCACAGTGAACCTGTTCTGACAATTGGCTTCAGTTTCTTGCTCACTCTTTGTGAAGCCTTTCAGAAGTTCAGCAGAACACAGGTGCTCACAGAGTGAAAAGTGTTGCCCAGGTCTTTCAGAAACAGTCATCTGTAAAGCACAGCCCATGCTAACTACAATAGGGGGTTAAGAAAAAGTTCCTAGTGGAGTAACAATAACAGTATTTTCTTTCTTTGTCCAGTTCATAAACAAAGCTGTTAGAAACTTGGAATATTTTTTTTTTCAGCAGCTTATTCCTCACTCTTTAGTTTTTATTGCTATTACAATGCTTTTGTTGTATTTATTTTATAAGGATGACAAACAAAAAATGAGTTGAAAGCAGTGTCAGAATACCTTAAATGACTTCATCTCTCAGTTGTTCTTCCCAAAGGGCAGTGATTGGCACAAAGCAGGAGCAGCCTTGGCAGCATGAGGAGAGTGGGAAGTATAGTAGTGGCAATATTACTGCAAACTGGTTTTGAATGTGTCCTCTGCCACTTCCAGAGTGCAAATACACAGAAAGGCAAGAAATAAGGAGCATCCAGTTGCACCTTTGAGTTGATACAGCAGTCAGAAACACAAAAGAGATGGCCAAGAAGCCCCCAGGAGCCTGGGCTGGCTCAGCAGCAGTGTGGGCAGCAGGAGCAGGGCAGGGCCCTTGTGCTGGGGCCTGGGGAGGCCTCATCTCAGTGCTGGGCTCAGCTCTGGGCCCCTCATTCCCACTTTAGATCTAGTGGATTTTCTTTCTTTTTTTTTTTTTTAAGAATTTTAAATAAGGGTCTGTACTCAAAGAGATGCTAACAGTTAAAAGCTATGCTGGTCTCAGTATGTAAATTTAATTTGAATATTAGATTAGCACTACATTCTTCCATCAGAATTGTGGTGTCTGGTAATGCATTGTAGATTAAACTTTGTCCTGCTGACTTTGCTTTCAAACTGGGTCCCACAATTCCACCTCTCATGGGTCAGAGTTTATTTGATCTAGATACAGCATTCTTAGGCTTAGCAGAAAAAAGTCTAAGCAGATGTTTTCTTCTTAGAAGCAGATAAGAGAATCAGCAGCAAATGCTTCAGTCCAGGCCTTGGGCTTAATGCACATTCCCTGCTAGATGAGAAGTCACTAAAGAAACAAGCATTTGTTTTAAGTTCTTTCAGTGCATGTGCATTTAGATATACACAGGATATTTAATTATAAGAAGCATACATTCAAATGTACAGAGTGGGAAAGAAGAGTATAGGTCATCAAAATCCCATTATTTTGCAAGGTGAGCTTTTGCACACGTGATAGCTAATTGAGGATTTCTAAATATACCCCAGCATCTACATTCTGCCAGTTCTTTCTATAGTGTTTGCCTAGGTATTTTGAAGAAGATTATTTGTACCGCCAGCCTCACCTGTAAGCATTCTTCCAGTGTTAGATTGTGTGTAAGGTGAGAGGGAAGTGGGTGTTTCAGAAAGCCAGAGGCCCAGCATCTATCCTGTTACCACAGCAGTATGAAAGGAAAATGAGAGTAGAACTTACACCTGTGCCTGACTCCTCTTGTTGGTACTGAATGTGCCTCCTGTAGATTTTAGTTGATCACCTCTATCTCTTGCACTGGGAGAGATAGTAAAAGATCTTTCCTACTAACCTTCTCAGAGCCATCCAGTCATTTCTTGCCCAGGCTGAAGAATTCTATTGTATTCAATTGTTCATTGTATTCAAGCTTCTCATATCATGGCTCATCCTTCCTGCCCTTCTCAGGGTCTTTTCCAGTTCTGCTCTATCCCCTGTAAGGTAGGAAAACCAGAACTGCATTTGGCATTTCAGTTGCAAGTTCATAATGGATTTATGAAGAAGTCTGTGAAGAAAGCATTTGGAAGAATAGATACCAGTGAAATTGAGGCATGAAGACCAAGAAAAAAAGGCTCACTTTTCATCTGCCTTGCATTGAGTGTCACAACCTTGAATTCTTCTTTCAATTCTAGTGCTTTAGAAGCTATTTGTAAAATTTAAGCATAAAATATCTTCTTAGTATTGTTCTAAGCTTGCTTGCATTTAGAATATTTTTCTAGTCTTTTTTTGGCAAGGGAAAGAGAGGAATGGGTAAGGAAAAAAAACATTACATTCTGGCTCAGGTAGGGTGTAATTTGTAGACCTGTATTTCCAAGATACATGGTTACTGACTAAATACCACTGAATCATTCCCAGATACTAGAAAATACATCATTTATTTTTTTAAATTTTTATGACATACCATCTTCAAAGATTAATTCTCTCCAGAGTGAGGGAGTGGGAGCAAAACACAGATGAGGGGATTCCCATAACATACAATAGGAAGCAGAAGGTGTCTGCCTTGAGCTGTGCTCATTCAATCCCTGAAGCTTCCAAACTGATACTGGCTTGTTCCCCACATTTGCTCAGAAAAGAGAATAACTCTGCCTGGATTAATAACCATCAGGAAGAAATAATTAGAAATCCTGAAAGTTGAGGTCCTGATCACTATGAGTTCTTTTTAGACTTATAGAGGATTTGAAATTGTGTAAAGCATCAACTTCTGTTGCCACAGGTGTTTCTGTTCTGAGTTTTGCAATGTGTAGCAATGCCTGTGTTTGGGAAATACATGTTGGATTCATGTGGAAGTCCATCAAAACCTCTTGCTTGTTGTGACTTCAAGATACCAAACCAGCATTATGTTGGCTTTGCCTTCATTCCTTCTTCCTTGGAAGGCTCCAAATCTCTGCTGTATCTCCAGCAGAGATCTCTGCTTTTGCAGTGGTTTCATAAGCACAGGAGCCAGGCACATGGGGGATGATGATGCCAAAGGATCTTTTATTCTCCCATCTGAACAATCAGCTCCATATAGAATTGCAGGTCGTGGGTTCCTGTTTCAAATCCATGCTATAAACACTATTCATTTTAGATTTCCAGAACTGCAGAAACTGTTTCTTTTCTAAAACAAAACCAAACAAAACACACAAAAAAACCCTTTTCTAATTGTGATCTCACAGACTCTCATAGTGTAACCATCATAAACCAGAATATTTTATCTCACTGCATGACCTTAACATAAGCTAATCATTGTTCTTACCCACTGCTTAAAACCTTTGTTTAATCCTAATGAAACTGATGGTCTAGAACATGCAGTTACCTTGCTAAATTAAAATATGTCCTTGTTTTTTTAATGAATAAAAGTAGTTTTATTGAGAAACCATTTTCCAGGGAGCATCATAGTGATGTATTAAACACAAGAAGAATAGATACTTAAGAAATATTTGGGTTTTTCATAGAAAACCCACGATTTAATCAGGTCTCATTTTTGTACTAAACACTTAACTAATAAACAGAAATTGCTCTTAAATAGGACCTCTTCATCTTTAGAAGCTGCTGTCAGTTTAATTGAAATACTCAGCTTTTTCCATAGTTTACTTGCTGATGTGATTGATCTGTGATCACTGCTTTAGGAGACAGGTGCAGCTCAGGGCAGAGGTGTGTAAGGACCTGTAGAACCAGTTTTTCTTTGCTTCAGACTAAACCTTCCAGTGTTTCATACTGTTTGAGAGCATCCTGAATCTCTACAAACCAAGTTCACCACCGTATAAAGTTGGACACTTTCCTAATCATCCAAGTGACAGATCATCTCATGTTGTCTTGATCTTTTTTTTTCTCTCTTTTTATGTGTAGAATATTCTGCAGCCAAGATATGGCCCTGAGCCAAAGAGAAAAGGCTGAAATAGAACCTCTCTGTTGAAATAACCTCACCTCTTTGCAGCATGGCTCTTAAAATACATTGACTGACATGGTGAGAGTAGAAATGTCATGCTGGGGCTTGGTTCTCTCCTGTAGAACAGTTGTGAAGAGTCTTCATTGTTTTGTAGATGAGAAGTTTCTTATATGGAATTTTCTTTAAAGTGAAAGTACATTGTTGCTTGAGATACAGTAGATGTTTTTCTAAGAAATGGGTGTTGCCTTTATTAATGTTGACAGAAATTTTGCTCACATGATTTTCTAGCTCTTTCACTAACACCATAATCCTTCACTTGAACTGCTTTCTATTTGGTCTGCTATGCCAAAAATTAGTCCGTAAAAGCTGGACGTAATTTCTGCAACTCTTTTCTTCAAACTTTAATTATATGTAAGTTTAGAAATAAAATGCTTTTTTTTTTCGTTTCCCCAACTTTTATAAAGAGCAAGAATAACTTTCTTTAAATAACATTAGAATTTCTTTAATACTTCATGTATTAAATTTTTAATTTAATTCTTTAATACTTCATTCTCTTACAGTAAAAAAAAATATTCCTTTTCAATCCATTTTCGATGTCAGTTAGTTACTGTCTGATTGTGGCAGGTTTCTGGAAGGGTGTTGAGTTGCCTTCTCAAAAATCCTGCCCAACAAGCCTTCTTGATTTCCTGTTCCAGGATCACATCAATAATTAAAGCCAAAGCAAAGATGAAGTGATTAATGTACTGCTCCTGCAGAGATAAGGGTGTGCTTCCTTGGGAGCATTCACGAGACCGTGCTAACGATCCAGGGGAATCCTGAAACGCTCTTTTGTAGCTGGCTTAAAAAGTAAGAAAAGCAGTAAATTCTGCTTTAAAAAACCCAAGCGATTCCTCTGGGAGACTCCCAGGCCTCCTGCTGCATTCCTGCGGGCTGGCGGGTCAGGGGCTGAGGGCACAGCAGAGAAGGGCAGGGGCTGAGGGCACAGCAGCGGGTTCAGGGCAGGGGCTGAGGACACAGCAGCGGGTTCAGGGCAGGGGCTGAGGGCACAGCACTGGTTCAGGGCAGGGGCTGAGGGCACAGCACTGGTTCAGTGCAGGGCAGGGGCTGAGGACACAGCACTGATTCAGAGCAGGGGCTGAGGGCACAGCACTGGTTCAGTGCAGGGCAGGGGCTGAGGACACAGCAGCTGACGGGGTGAGCTCGGGCAGCCCTGCTGAGCGCGCCAAAGCGCCCTGCGCTGCTGACGCGGCTTTGGCCGGGGATTAGTCAGGCTGCGTTTGGAAACGCCCTCGACTGCACTTTGCGCTGCTATATTAGTGTGTCTCAAGCCAGAGAAATTTTCTTTTACTTCTGCAGCCTCTCCTGCAGACCCGTCTGGTAAGTGCCCAGCTTGTGTCAACAGCCTGGCTCCGGTGCCCCGAGGGTGGGGGTGGGAAGGGACCCGAGGAGATGCAGCCCCCTGCAGAGCAGGGTCACCCAGGGCAGTGTGTGTCAGAACAGCCTCAAGCCTGGGCACTGGCAGAGAGGCAGCCGTGCCCCGTGTGTGTCTGCTTGCCTTCTGCACAGCAGCAACAGCAAAGATCTCATGGCAGGCCAATTCTGAACAGGCTGTGGTTGGTTTTTGTTGGCAGCCTTTATGCAAGCCCTGCATCTCTGGACTCTGCTTGCCACCTGTGCTCTTGCAGTAGGACAAAATCAAGGCCAGAAGAAGCAGGAGTGCCCTAATCTCAACACACAGGTACTCTCCTTTAAAAGCACAAGAGCAAACACTTGTTGTCATGTGTTCTGTGAAAGTTTCATCTCCTGCTTTTTTTTTTTTATATATGTTTACTTTTGAGGTTTGTTGTTTTTATTTTGGTTTTTTTCAAATGAAATATCAATCCAGCAAAACATGTAATAAGGTGGAAATAATTAAACCAGGAAAATATATTTCTAGTACATATTCTACTTCATTTCTTAATATAGCTCAAGTAGTGAAGTCACTTCCAGTGGTATCATATAACCTGTGCTCAGTATCTAGTTTTGCAGCATGTTATCAAGCAACTGTGAAGATACTCCCTGTTCTGCTGTTTCATTTCCATAATATTTGCCTATTTATTTTTTACATAAGTAGTCCTAAGGCTACTTCTTGGCAACACTACCAAAAGAGTAATTTGGTACTCATTAGTTACTAAGGACTTCTTGCCATGTTTCAGTTGACATCATGTGACTATAAAACACATGTTTTTTCTGTTTTAATGAACAGAGGTTCATCCTGAGCTCAGGGTGTGCTAGTGCACTGCAGGGTCACCAGCACAGTTCTGGCTGGCTGCACACAGGGGAGTGAGTGACTGGTGGGACTGCACTCAGTCCAGTAGCTTTCCATGCTCCTGGCCAAAAGCTGAGCCCCCTGACAGCTGGGGCTGCAAAGAGAAAACCTCTGCTGTACTCAGGGACCCCAGGCCAGTTGTCTGAATTAAAGCCAGTCTTGCTTTGTCCATGTAGGAGCAGATTAACTGTACATGAGCATATACAGGTGGGGGAAAAGAGATGCACATACAGTCCTCCTGTGGTTTTTGTTGCAGCTTCCCAGCTTCCTGCAGGTCAGATGTTGCAAAAAGCAGAAGATATGTGTATGTTGGTGTTTCTCAAAAGCTTTGTTTCCTAGAGGAAGGAGATTAATGTTCTGTAATAAGAACAAAAAGAAAAGGGGAGTGGAATATAAGATGTAAATATAAATATAAATTAAGTACTTTGCCCCTTTTCTTTATATTTTCAGCAAAGTCTAACCTTTTGCCATCACCAAGAACACAGAAACCACTTTTCAGTAGCTTGCCAGGGTATTCAGTTTCACAGCTTTCACTGATGCCATGCCCTGCCTTTTTTGGTAGATGTCCATAAGTATATGTGATAGCTTGGAACTGGGCATCTGGAGTTCCCAAAATAAATGTAATTTATCCTTGGTTTATGCTCTTCTCTTACCTGTTACCATAGCCTAGAAATAAAATTTACAAATAATTTAATTCTATCTATGACTTAATTTTGATTAGCATTTTCCATTTCAGAAATAATATGAATAGTTCCCTGTCCTTGCCAGACTACTCTTGTGTGTCCTCTGCATCTAAAATTAATAGATTTGGAAGCTAGTCTAGTCTAAGGCAGGTCTACCAGCAAAGTGGAACAGAAGAAATAGTTGTAATTGAAATTCACATACTGTCAGTAGATTTTATTACCACTCATTCTGAGTTGTCTTATTCCTTTCATGACATTATGGTCATCTGAAATTTTATGGGATATTTAGAACACATTTGTGAGAACAGTTCTTATTCAGAATCAAGGCACCTATCAAAGTACTCATCAATCATTGAGAATTACAGAAAAATTACCTTGAAATTTTATCCAGCTATAATGTAAGGTGGTTTTTAGCAGTGGTTTTTGGGAGGAATCCATGCTAGTCTTAAAAGTTTGTATTTACCAAGTAGTATAGGCTTACAGAGTATCAGTATAAAAATACTGTGCCCTGTTTATGTCCCTGGTCAAAGCATTACTTAGCAGAGTTGCAATTATAACCTCTTATCTTTGTAGTTATTGCAGCAATATTTCAGTGAAAGGAGCCATTATCTCCACCTGCCTGAGGCAGGAGAGTCATTTATCTGCTCATATTTCCCAAATGGGAACAGGAGGAGTTCCCAGTTTTCCTTTACAGGAAACTTCCTTTTTTAGTGGATTTTTAATTTTTTTTTTTAATCACAGAGACTTGTGTTGCTGGGTAGGGGGAGGGAAGGAGCTGCTCTAGCTGCAGCACTCCTTACCCAGGAGATGACACCACATCTTGGGCACACAGTCAGCTATTAATTCCCCAGGATTGCCCATTGGAAATGCCCACTGGCAGCTGTGAATCCACTGAATCACTGAAATGAGAGGCAGGCATCAATCACCAGCTCTTGTTCTGGACTCAGACTGGCACAGCATGCACTTAGATAGACACTGGCTCAAATACTAAGAAAACTATCTAGATATGAGCATCACCCAGCTACAATAAAGGCATCTCTGTTTGCACTCATGCTATCCAACTGTATAAGAAACTGTATTTCAAGACTAGAATCCTATCCAGACTTTAGAGTAAATACTTTTTATTTAACCCAGCAACACAGATGGCTTGTCTTGTAATCTTCAGAACTGTCCCTGTTGTAAACAGCCTGTTCTGTGGTTTGTAGGACTGGGTGGTTTCCAAACCTGTGTGAATCCATTCCTGTCCATTCCTCAAGGTATGACTGTGGCACTGTTAGCTACAGAAGAGATGCTTGTGTCCTTATTCCAGTTACCTGCTATCACACACTAGCAGATCTTTCCTTTTTCATAAATCAAATTAAGCTCAACCTTTACAATAATCTTTTACAGTGTTGTTCTCCTTGTCCTTTTTGAAGGCTCCTTAAAATCACCAGAAACTAGAACCTTAAGTGTATTTGTGGCCATCCACAAATGACTTTTGGGAGTGGTCATCTTTTAACAGGTGTTTTAAAAGAGATAGCAGCTTCTGGGCTACTTCAGCAACATAGAGATGTCCTTGGTGAGAAAGCCAAACTCTTCTCCCACTGTTAGACAGCAAAAAGAAGCACTGAAGTGAATGATGTACTTTCATATGTCACAGTGAATTACCAGGTTTTTTTCCTCTGTTTATGTCTCTTTAGTTCTGTAAAGAGCTCTCTTGCCTTTTTTAGCTACTGTGGAGATTTTTGGTCAGTTCTTTCTCTGACTGTTCTTTCTCCCAATCCACTGGTGCATCAGAATTGCAGAATTTTGAGCCTTCTATGTCCAGCATCTTCACTCCAGAGCTTTCTTAAGCAGTTAACAGAAACAGAAATGTTACCATACTGGCTGAACTTTTCTTATTAGCATCTTTTCACCAGTTGCTCTTTTATCTATCTTTATCAGTCCTTTCCAATTGAATCTGCTTGTCTCTGTCAATTCTGAAGAAAGGCAAATACAAAATAAAAAAACAACAGCTAAACTGGGCAGAGCTGTAAGACATTGAAGGAGACAGTTTGCCAGAAAACTGGTAACTTTCTATTAGACAGTTTGATTTCCTTCTAATATAAATGATAAGCATATTTTTCTGAGGCTTTATCAGATGCCATGTCCATCATGAAGACTGAAATTTGTCTGGGTTATACTGCAGAAGACTTTCTCCCCCTAAATGAAAATACTCTTCTAACTTGTGTCAAAATGAAAGGTGCATTACAAATAAATGAATCTTAAAAACAGAACTTGGGGAGGATCATCAGTTTACAACATCAAAGCAGGAAGCTTTCATCATACTTAAAATCTTTAACTTGTTAACATCTTAATCTTGTTGAACATCATCTACTGAAGTATTTACTAAGGAGGCTTCTCCTTGGGGTGTTTCAGAAACTCAGGAAAGGCCTCAGTCTGAAATCAAACAGGAGTAAGCAATGCAGCTTTCCCCACACAGTCTCCCTGTGATCTCTCCATCTCCCCAACATCTGTTCTGTTTAAGTCAATTATATTAGGAAATCTGCTGTTTATCGTCTTAAGTAAACAAAATACTGCTTGAGTTTCTTCTTCCAAAATCACTAATTTGGATTTTACTTTTTTAGTTTTTGCATCCCAAGTCTAAAAATCCATATATAATTTGCATCTTGAAAGACTAAGGAATTAATTAGTGAAAAAAAAAAAAGAAACAGGGTCAAATTGTTTATAGAGAAAAACATTGTAATAGAGAAAAAATACAGTATCCCCACCAAACAAGTGCTAAGATGATTTTTGTTTACCAGCACTGCATAACATACAAAAGAAATAACATAAACCACCTTGAAATAGTTTCAGATTGTTACTATTTTATTTCATTCAGCTATATCTGCTGATAACTGAAGAAATACCTATAAATGCTTTGCAGGTATTGAAACACTAGGGAACTCTTCAATGGATGTCTTTCAGGAATATTCTTTTGGTAGCACTTCTTATTTTTTTCCATGATTCCCAGCCTGGGGTGTAGGGGAGAACTGGGGGCTGATCCTAATGTACCTTTTGAGGTTGCCACAGTGACAGAAGTGGCAAAGCACAGCAGCCATATAGCCAACAACTGTCTGGGCTCTACAGAAAGCCTTGGGATGGCAGAGGAAAACCTTGTCTTGCCAACAGAGTGAAAAGAATCCAGTTTGGCTCTTCAGGATACTTAGAAAGCTAAGTAGTAGTAAATACTCAAGTGTGACTGAAGACTTTTGGCAGGTTATTCTGGTACAGGTAATACTTCTGGATGGGTGGAAAACCTTGGCAAATTATGAGAGGCTCCTGATGAGGGTTTTAGAAGGATTTCTATTTTCAGTTTTCATTGGTGGCTTTGAGGTTGTCAGCCAGAAAGCAGCAGTGAGTATACTAGGGAACAGAATTATCCTCATAGTGAACAACAGGAGCGCTGATGTGGAGGAAAAGACACAACCCAGCAGGAACAAACATGAAATGTAGCCCTTTGTTCAAAACTTCTGTTTCTGTCTAGGAGCAACTTTGAAGAATGTTTGATGATTACCAGCTGGATTTGAATCCCTGCCACCATATGGCAGCAGCAGCCATAGCCCTGCAGCTGAGGCCTTGTCAGAGCAGAGCAGAAAGGTCAGACCCTGCTACAAGGGCAGCAGGGTTCAAATGCATGGACAGAGCAAACCCAGGAGCTGTCAGAGATTTAGAAACTCGTGCTTTGGAAAGAGGATGGAGTAGACTGGGGTTCTTCAGGAGGGGAAAATCATCCAGTGAGCCTCTAAAAAAGAACTTTTTCCTCCAAGAATGACCCAAAACTACAGTGAGGAAGGTTACACAGAAATTAAGCAAACTTTTCTGAATATAAAAGCAATTTTTTTAGCTGACACTAAATCCCCTGGCTGAAGAAGTGAGGAGTACAAGTGGGGTTTTGAAGACTGGTCAAGTCTCTGCTGCTATACAAAACCACCTCCAGCTCCTTCTGCTCCCTGACTTACAACCAACAAAAACCCCAGGTGTTTTTAAGACTTTAAAATGTCATCTTTTTCTTCAGTGATAACCCAATTGCAGTTTGACTGCAAGTCAGTTGTTGCTAATAAACAAAAGAAAGGCTGTTGTGTGACTTACTAAGAATTGCTGATAGGAGAACTCTGGTTCCAGAAATGTGTTTGAAAATAGAAGCTGCTTTCTTAAAAAAAAAAAAATAATAAAAAATGACATGCTAGATATAAAAAGTTGAATGTCATTTCCAGCACTTCTCTGAAGTTCTATATATGGGAAATTAAATTTACTACTCCTAAACACCCATGTAGACTGATTGCCAGTGTCTGATGCCTTTGCTTTAGAGTTCATCCATAAATGAAGTCTATATGAAATTGGGAAATTGACATCAATAAGTAGTTATCTTACCATTTATCATCATATTCAAGAAATATCCTCCCTTCAAGAGGAGTATGTGGTGTGATTGTGTGTTACTGCAGACAGCAATGGAGCAGGAACTACAGCCTTGCACTGCAGTATTTGGTTGCTGCATGCAGCATTCTGTCTAAAATCAGCCTGTCTTCTTTCTCTGCATTGAAACTTTCAGAGCCTGTTAATTGCACAAAGAGCTGGTTTTAAGGTTCACCTCCCAGCATCACACTGAAACCACAGGTGACCCCACATGTCCTGTTTCTCTCAAGATCTCCCATATTCCCTCCAAGTACAACTGCCTTTTCTGTCAGCTTATTGAGTCATTTGATACTGGGAAGAGAATGAGATGTTAAGAGCAAACAGGACTGTATGCAGTCATCAATTCATGCATCCTGACTATTTCTGTTCCTTCTTATTTTGTCTTCCTGTCCTGAGCATGTTTGATGGCCCCTGAAACTTGCTAGCTGCAGAGCTTCCCATCTGATGGACAGCAGGTAGTGCCAGCAGTGTCCTGGGGATTTCTGTCTTTGTTCTTCCTCTTCATAGATGCCAGAATTCCAGAAGAAGACTGTCCATATTAAGGACCCAGGCAGAGTAGAAGAAATTATCTGTGGCCTCATCAAAGGAGGAGCTGCCAAACTTCAGGTAAAGATGGTGGAAGGTGTAACCAGGCAGGAATGAAAGCAATCATGTGGTGCAATCTTTGCTCTGTGCCAAAAAAAGATGTGAATATATAACCCAAGCTATCAAGAAATCTCCAGAGCCTAAACAACTGCTAACTCCTGGAATAGCCTTGTTGATTAACTGTCAGTCAGACACACAGGAGTTCAGTAAATGTATCAACATGGTAATTTCAGCAAATATTCTGACCAAAAGAATTTAAAAAGCAGTTTTGTTAGAAAAAGAAAAGAAGTTACTCTTATGGGCTATTCTAGCTTGCATTACAATGGTTCTATAGACAAGGGAGATTTCTGTGGCACATGCTGCTCAGCTGCAACTATTGTTGATCATCTAGAATTTCTAGCCATTCTTTATTTTATCCCTCCGTGTTGTAAGACAGTTTTGCTTTTTCTTTCCATAAATAGATTATTACAGATTTTGATATGACATTAAGTAGATTTTCCTACAATGGAAAAAGATGTCCAACTTGTCATAGTGAGTACATTTTTTTTTAATATGACTTGTTTTTTAGTTTTTTCTAGATTTTAATTTTCTATCCAGTTTATTCCCTACTATGCAGAATTTCATATTGACTTGTTACCTAATGATTTACATGTACATCCTAATGATGAAGTATTCTAGTGACTGTCTGTGGTTTTATGTTTTATTTAAGCAGAAATCTGTGTGATTTAAAATCAGATAAGTTGTCATTCCCAGTTAAAACATCACATTCTGAACTGGAAGATGTTAGTGGGTAGAAATGGTAGGATTGACTTCTAATTTTAATAGTCCCAGTGCCTGCAAGAACCAGACAGTAAACTCCTCAGAGTTCTTGACACTTTTCTGCTGTAGCCTTTTAGAACAAACCAGCAGAAACCCTTTACTAATGAAATGGGAATCCTAAACATAGGATGCCTCAGAGTTATTTCAGAAGCAATTAAATCCTGAGCAGCAGAGAGCTTGTAACTGAGCTTTTCATTGCGAGAGGAAGGGGAGGAATCTTCATGCCTGTGACAAAAAGTGGGCCTAAGAACAGTTGTGAGGAGCCCCAGCAGAACACTGTCAGCTGAGCCCCTCCCAGTGCTGGGGAGCAGAGTAAAAGCAAGGTGCCATCCTGCTCACCACTCCTTTTCTCTCCCCAGATATCATTGACAACTCCAAGCTGATCACAGAGGAGTGTCGGAAGAAGGTAAAGAGAAAACCTGCAGCTTTGCTGTGCAGGCAGCTGCTGGGACTCCCTGCCTGGGCACATCCTGACTGAGCTTTCCCACAGCCTGCAGGACCATCACTAGTAGACATGAACTGAAATATTTCTGTTCTTAACAGTAGCATGTAATTCAGTTGGGCACCATCTGCTTTTTGTCTTAGACATATTTACAATCTAACACTGTTCAAAGAGCATTTCAGATTCCTTTTATCTACATCATGTAATCAGAATGAAGTTATTTTGATTGGTAAAATCAAATATAAATATACTTTTAATAAAAATACATTAAACATCTGGTGTTTTTTTTACCCCCTCAGTTACTGCAGCTGAAAGAAACCTATTATGCTATAGAAATTGATCCAGCTCTCACTATTGAAGAAAAATATCCATACATGGTAGAATGGTAAGTGGCACTTCCCATCTTCAAATTGCACTGTGATTATATATAATAAGTTTTTTTAAAGGAAATTTATGGCAGTAATTACCTTTGAGCTAATGCATTAACTGAATTAGTCTCCTAGTATTGTGCAATAACTGGTTTTGTTTGCTGTCAACTTGAATGACCAAGAATTAACAATACAGGATGCCTTCATCATGAGATTTAATGACATATGAATCTCAGTAAGTCCATTTCAGTACAGTTTTTCTGTCCTAGGTACAGTAAATCTCATGCACTACTCGTTGAACAAGGCTTACAAAAGGACAGGTTTACAGAAGTTGTGAGGGAATCTGATGTGATGCTGAAGTAAGTGCCTTGTGCTGTTGGAGTGTTCTGGGTAGATTCTTGCTGGTTGTTGGGCAGGGAGGGGGCAGAGGGAAAAAAAAGATGAGGAAAACAAAACAAAACCCACACTCCTGAGAATGTGACACCTTCATCTTGAGAGGTGGGGAGCTCTTGATGCACCCACCTTGTGAATGTGGTGCAGCTGAAGCCCTGCAGTGGTTACATGGTAGAAACCAGCATCTCTGCTGTTTACTCCCATCCTCTTGAAACTGCACTAGGGACCTTTTTTTTTTTGTTAAGGGGAATGTAAAGTTCAACTTTGCTCCTCTGAAAAGCATTCCCTGTAATAATTTTGGACTGCTGAAGCATGTTAGAACTGAACTCATACAAGCCCTTGTTTACCATGCTGACTAAATCCTTGTCTTTCACCAAACAGACAAGCACATCATCTTTGCCTGTTTGAAAGTTCAAGTCCATGTGGGTTGAATCTTCATTCACAGGCTAAAATTCCCTCCAAAACTTGTAATTTTTAATTATATTTTAATGTAAAATTCTAGCAGTCAAGTCTGTGGAGAAAGCATAGATAGTGTCCTGTAATACTTCCCAGGGTTTTGATGGGCAGTGAAAACTTCAGGAAAGAGTGACAGTAAATGTTCTAGAATTTAAAACAAAACAAAATTTAGTTTTATGGTAATAACCCTATATAAAGACAAATATTTCAGTAAGGATTCTACTAGTTGCTTGTGTGTTCTGGGTGTTTGGGGAAGTGGTTTTAAATCTTTAAAACATGACTAGATAGTTTTTGGGGAAAAAAATTATACAGACCATACAGCAGTTTCTTCCTAAAACTATATGCCTTGTGCTAGGGGTGAATGTCTTCTGAAAATCTGGACTTCTGAGGTTTGACTTGTATTTCCATCCTGTGTTGCAGAGAAGGATATGAGAACTTCTTTGACAAGCTCAGCGAGCATAATATTCCTGTGTTCATCTTTTCTGCTGGGATTGGGGACATTCTGGAGGAGGTTATCCACCAGGCTGGGGTCTACCATTCCAATGTCAAAGTGGTTTCCAATTTCATGGATTTTGATGAAAATGTATGTATGCCATAAGCACATTCTCCTCACACATGGCTGGGCTTTTTAGTAATTACTTATCTATGCTGTGAGATTAATCTTTCCATGCATCAGAGGCAGCTGTCTACCCTGCCACATAGAAAACTGCACAGCACTCCCCCAGGCAAAAAGCAGCTAGAGGTAATAGTTAAACCCTGCTCATGAGGTGTGACTAATTGATGTCTCCAGTGACACCCTCACACTCATCCCAGGACAGAGCTGCCTCTCCCCCAGGCAGGGAGAATCACTGTCTGTCTCCTCTTAACTCTGCTCCTGCAGCCTTCAGAGTATTTAGCACTAATTGATCTTGTTCATCATGAGGGATTAAGTAGCTCAAGGTTAGTTCAACAGTAACATCACCTGTCTTGTTCTAGATTCTATCTATATGATACTGGAAATAACTCCAGTGGTTTGTTGTGTTTTTTTAATAGGGAATACTAAAAGGGTTTAAAGGAGAATTGATTCATGTTTACAACAAACATGATGGTGCCTTGAAGAATACAGAATACTTCAAACAGCTGAAAGACAACAGTAATATCATCCTGCTGGGTGATTCTCAGGGGGACTTGAGCATGGCAGATGGAGTGGCAAATGTTGAGCACATTCTGAAGATTGGCTATCTCAATGATAAGGTCAGTAGCCCTGGACAGCCCTCTAGACTCTGAGAGGAACATGGGTTGCAGCAGCTTCCTTATCAGACACTTCAGAGAGCAAACCAAGTATTTTTATAAGATTTCAAACATTTTTCATGGATTTCTTGCCTCAAGGTTGGGGTTTTTTCCTAACCCATAAGCTACAAGAACAGAAATGTAAATTGCTTTGGTTTTTTTGTACAAAACTGGTAGGTTTTCTGAGGAGTGCTGCACATCCCTTTGCACTGAGGGAGAAAACTGGTGTTTCTTTCTTTTTTCCTTTCAGGAAGTAACTTTCATTTCAGTATCTTTGTGTGATAGCCTGGAATAAGAGCGAGGTGTTGGAGTGGGCACACAGGCCACCCCTGCTCTGCCATCCTGGGGAGTGCACTCCTGGAGTGAGACAGATGTGCCTGGATCACTCCCTGAACTGGGTGGAATCTCTGGGCAATATTGGAACAAAAAAAGTCTTTGAAGAATTACTTCTGTAACAAAGTGGATCTTTTCTTTCTCCCTTCTGCAATTAGGTAGATGAGCTTTTGGAAAAATATATGGACTCGTATGATATTGTCTTGGTGAAAGATGAATCCCTGGAAGTTGCCAACTCAATCCTACAGAAAATCCTGTGAAATGCAGTCTTGAGACACTCCATCCCTTCCAGGATGCAACTGGACAGAAGAGCACGTATGTGCTTTCCTAGAGGTGTTCATTACTCATTTACAGAACTGTTTTAATTTAATTTAAAACTTGTATCTCCATTTTGGTATTTTGAAACACATACATCCATTGTCAGACAGAAGCAGCTCCTTTTGCTGTTCTTTCACACTCCTTTTATAACTCAGTTGAAATGGAATGTACAGATGTGATAACCTCCTGCTGATGGGATCCCATAGTTCACTGGTTTTCATCTGGCCTTTCCAAGGAGCACTGTAGAAAATGTGGCTGTTTAGTGAAGCTGAACTGTCAGTGTTCTGTGAATAAGCAACTTTGTGCAGCTCTGTGTTGCCTTTTCTTCTGAGGAAGAAGGTATTTCAGTCTCAGTTGTGCTTTGAAGGATCTTACATGCAACCAACTTTCACAGAATTGTTTCATACATATATTTTTCTTCAGTAAAAATGCTTTATTCACCCAATCTGGGCAACGTGTTTCTTCTTAATAGATGTTTTGTAAAAAAAAGGCTGCCTGGTCCTTTTTGGGGCACATGTGGTTGCTCTGGCCACTTGGGAGGTGGAGAAAACTGCTGTCAGAGGATGTTGGAAGGCAAGAGGAAAGGCAAGAGCTGTCGGATCAGTGCCAGCAAGGCAATGCAGGGCAATGTGAGGTTGGATTGCAGGTGTCATTCACTGGTACCCATAACATTTATACCTTGTGTAAAGGGCTGGTATTTGCCTCAAGACCAGACCAGAACTGAAACATTTTACTCACCATTTTTTTTCATTTGAGCTACAGCTGAGAACACCAAACCTCAGCTACAAAGAGTTTGCTTTCACTGGCCTGGGGAATGAGAGTGTGTTCCTAGGTAAGACAATTTAATTCAAGGAAAGACTTGGAGCCCCCAGCCAAAAGAACCATAACCCTCCCAGTTGGCACAGCTGATGGCAAAATGGACAAGTAACTGAGGGAATGTTTCTTAGAACCAAAGAATGACTTCACCTGCATAAGTATGAACAAAAAATTAAGTCTTTTATTGTGGTTTATTATTTCAATCATTTTCAATCAGATAATCTTCCTTTAAAATACTTGTGCTGCAGCACTACTGACCAGTCAGGACAAGCCTGCTGTGTGCAAGAGAAGAGGCACATGAAGGGAATTTGCTTCAGCTCAAGTGACCAACTCATCACAATGTCACAAAAATAACCAACAAAAGAAACTTTAGTAGTTGATCAACACTTTATTTCACAAAAAGGTCTGTTATCTAACATTTAATGGTATCCAACTAAAAAAAAAAAAGTCACTGCACTTTCCAGAACAACTTTATTAAAAAACAATACAAAATGTTTTCATCCAACTGAAACATCAGCTCCCAAAGAGCATTCCAGGGAGCTTACAACCCACATGTACAGATCAAGAGAAGCAAAAAACTAGCCCCAAAGCATATAATGGAAACACAACTCCCTTTCTGCCTGTCTGTGACACTGTCCCACTCCATTGACTGGTGCTCTTTGCATGTAGTGTATGAGGGGGGAGCATATGGCTTTCCAGAAAATACCTGTCTGTGTGGTGTGCTGCCCCTGGAAAGAGCTTGATGCATTTACAGCTCTACTGGGAGCTTGTCTCAAGAGTTCCCATCATCTAACCAGCACTCCCAGGGCTGACCCTGCATGGAGGGATACACCAGAATGTTTGCAGACACCAATGGCTCTGTTCCTTGATTCCATCACTGCTTTTTTGTTTGCTCACCCTGCCAGGCTGCTCTGCCACCTAAGTGCCAAGTACTTACTCCATAGTCTGACAATTCCCAAAATAGGAGACAGCAGCCCAACACACCATCAGCTGTATCCAGAATTGATGGCAGCATTTGGACCCTTTAATACTAATATTTAAAGTCTAACAAAACTATAAATAAGTTTGCAACTGGAAAGGTGGAATCACTGCTGGGAATGGTCTCAGCAGGCCAGCAAGAGCCATGGTGTTTCATTAGGTACAACACTGACAGTAGCAATCTTTTCATTTGGTAACAACACACAGCTGCAATTCCAGGCCCATGTAATCTAATTCACAGCTTATAGAACTTCTGCAGTGGAGGACCTGGCATCTGCCTGTTCTGCAATTGGCAGAGCTCCTGCTAGCAAAGATTCCTGTGAGCCTGTTCAGTTACTGGGAAGAGTGCTCATGCCTTCTGAAAGGAACTGGCCTCAGTGGCTGGCAGTTTTTACAGGTTATTTTCATGGGGAGTATCTTCTGGTTCACTCTCTTGCACAAATATTTCAGATAAGGAAGGTTTTCTAAAACTCTTTTAAAAGCACTTGGTGAGTCCTTTCCATCTCCAGCAATCCAAGTGACTGTTCAGTGACACTTCTAATATTTAGCATAAAAACAAGGCAACTTGTTCATGGTATCATGTATGGCAATGCATATTTCTTCCATTTACACATCCTACCTTGAGGCACTTGACACTGTTTTTCAAACACTGCTAACATTTCCACCTGAACATCTCTTCCTATTTTACCAGCACATAAGCACGTGCAGACAGCAGCTAAGTGCTAACCTTTTAGAAACAAGCTTGATGAAAACCCTTCCACCACACGTGTCCCAAGAGTGCATCAGCTCAGGACTCTTTACTTCTCTTTACAGTTCATCATGTTCCTCTTTGGCCTCTTGGTCTTTCAACTTGAATTCTTCAGCAGTAACTTTGCCGTTTCCATCCCGGTCTTGATTGGTGAACATATTTTTAACAATCTTTTCAAAATCAAAACCAGGAGCCAGTTTCCCTTTGCCAGAATCAACTTGAGCTTGAATGTAGTCTGAAAACTAAGTGGAGGGAAAGGAGGAGAGAACAGCTCACAGTGAAACAGACAAGTACAACCCAAGAGCAGCATGTTTGTTGTTCACTAATCAGCACTTTGCTACTCAGTGTAAGCAAAAAGCACACCGCTGCTGCCCTATAAAGCTTACAATAAAGTTGGACTAATGAGGACAGACACTAAATATTTATAAATTTATTATAAATTACTCTTTGTGGAGCTCAAGGAGGATTTCCTCACCTATTCCAGTGGGTCCTGGACCCATAACAAGCAAAGCTCTTTTCATAATTAAAGGGGAAGTGAACAGGGAGTGACACAGGAACAGATCTGAAGTTACTCAGGATGGTCAGACAACATCTGACAAAAGTCATACTCCTGACTTGGCAAAACAAAAATCCACAATCAAACCCAGCTTTTCCAGTGAGAAGATGAGATACTCTCATTAGATGCTCAAAAGGCACCTCAAGCTGTTCCACAGAGCCCAGTCTGCCCCTTGAGCACTGCACTGCTCCAAAGGAAGGATACACCCCAGAATGACAGCAAAAGGTGACAAAGAAGACTTAAGGTGAGAATAAAGAACCAAAACTCAGTCCAGAGCAAAAGCAAAGAAAAACCTCAGGGGGGTTTGTGTTGTCAGAGACACTGTGGCAAAGACAAGGGGCTGAGAAGGCTGGTCAAGCAAAGGGTCACTGAACACAAACTCTGTCTCTTGTGTCCTGATGTGGCCAAGGAGACCACAACAGCAACTCAGCTTAAGCAGTGTGGCCACTCTTATTTTTTTTTTCTTTTTGGTTGTGCCTCTAAAGCTAAATAACCATGTTTTTAGTGACATGTCACAACAAGCACCATGGCAGGAGAAGAGAAGAGGGGAGACCCCATTCTTCAACACCTGCACTGATGGTGGCAGGAGGAAAATGCAGCAAGTGTTTGGACTGTTTCAGCTTACCTCTTCCAACAGAACCTCTCCATCATGATTCTGGTCTATTTCTTCAAAAAGATTGAGAGAGACTTCCCCATTCCACACAAACATGTAGCCTTCAGGCAAGCCAGCCACCAGTTCCAGCAGCTCAATGTTGAAAACTAACACAGCACTGCCAGGCACTTCTCCCTCTGTCACAACAAATGGCAAAGAAGGGTGTTTATCCTCCCTTGCACTGAAGGGTTTTCTTCTTTTCAAGCCCTAACTAAATTTCCCACTTTAGCAGGTGCTTCTCCACTGTGATCCCAAACCCACCAGATCTCCCTCTTCACTTCAGCAGAGCTCATCAAAAAGTGAAAGAAGCTTTTGTAATAAAAATGCAACCATTTTTTTTTACTTATAAAGATAAAACTACAGGAAACAAACAGTTTTCCTTTATCCCACTGATACACTGTGTGTCAAGGCACTACGGAGACACTCAGCAGTGGAAGCATGGAAGGAGTTTAATTTATCCTTGAGAAAACAAGTTGAGGTCACCTCTAACTTCTGCCCAGTAGAAAAGGAGCAATGTCTGGTCTGGGTATATTCCAAAACATTAACAACCAGGCAATGTTCCAGACCTTGTAAATCCCACATAATTTGAATGATGACCAACACCTATGGCAGGTGTTTAACACAGCAGGCTTTGTGTAAGAACATTTTCAGTTCATTGCTCTACTAACAGAGAACACTGTCTGGTGTTGGTGCTGGAGTCCAGCAGCACTGAGACACTGTTCCTCCATATATGTCCTTTCTGAATTCTGTCTTTTCTTTGAATTTTCTCTTTTGTTAGTGCTGAACAGTCCCCTGCAGTTCAGTATTCCTGAACAGCACGTCGCATGGCCAAGCGTGAGCACCCAGCTCCCTGTCAGAGAGCAGCATTTACACCCCCCTGCAACACCAGAGTGCCTGGAGCTTTCCATTTTGACTAAGCAACATTACTGGGGGCTTGTGTTCCCTTTTGTGCTGGAACAGTCTTTCTGCTGGCCACAGTTGCAGCATGACTTCAAACACAGCACAGACAGTGTTTATTTCACTGAGACATGGGGGTTTATAGGCAGTGAATGAAAGAATGAAATAAATCCCTCTGAAAAGATCTCACTGAAGCAGCTAAGAGACACTTAGCTAATGCACAGCAAGTGACACCTGCACACTTGTGTTTCAGGCTACAGGAGGGGTGCTCAGGGGATGTGTCACTCACCAACTCCATCTTCTCCATAGCCAAGGTGAGGGGGAATGACAACTGTTCGTCGCTCCCCTACACACATGTCCTGAAGACCCATGTCCATCCCCACCACCACCTGCCCAGAGCCCAGAACTATGTTATAGGTCTTGCCAAGGCTGTGTCTGCAGAGGAAGGGAAGAGAAAGAGAAATTTTTTAAAAATCTATGTAAAATGATTTCTATTGTTTGAAATAAGAGTAGAAATAGCAGCTTCTAGCCAAAAATTAACTTGATGCCCAGTGCTCTGTTGTACCAAGCAGCTCCCTGTAGCTGTTCTCAAGGTAGCAAATTCCAGTCAACACTAAACAGAATGCTGACACATTCTCTGGCACTAAAATTATAGGCTTCCTGAATTAATTAGTCATTAATTCTGCCAATGAAACCCCAAAAGTATTTTATTTCAAAATAAGGGCTTTTGCCTTTCACATCTTTTTAACTAATGAAGATGGACTTTTCAGCATATGTAAGAACTCCAGCTGTACATTTGTCCCAGAACTATCACCCTGTAAGGACATGGGTGTGTTCACAAGGCTCAGCCAGCCCTCTACTCAAACCAGTCACTATAGAGTAGGAGTCACTGAACCAAGACAGCTTGGAAGTACACTACTGCTATTTAACCATATTATTACCTAGGGGGTCAGCCTTAAAGTTAGGAGCACAAGATTCTTTCTCTGTAAGATGCTGTGAATGAGACATCCTCAACATTCCTGCTACAAAGAGGGCATGGAGATTTCCTGCCAGGCAAGAGGTGTTTTGAATCCAAACATGTTATTTGCTTCCAGCATCACATCATGTGCTGCACTGTAAGCCCACTTTCCAGTCTGCAAGCTCTTGTGTACACTGTGAAAACAATGAGCTGCTTCCTATGTTAATTATAACCTGTGTCAAAACAGCTTTTCAACAACCTCCCTTACAGAAACAAAATACTTAGATGACCTGGGCTATCCAAGAGATAAAGGCAGAAAATGCTTCCTGTGGGCTCCCTCTAATGAGACAGCCTGGAGCAGTGTGTGTCTGCCCTCCCAACCCTGCTGTGCACAGAAGGAACATCACATCACCACCAGTCACAAAGCCACCCTCTGGCAGTTCTCAGTGCCTGACACTCAGCACAGCCCTGCAGAGCAGGAGAACCACTGCCCACCATGGGTGACCATTTACTGCCAACCACACCCAAGGGGGAGCTGTACAAGACCCAAGCAGCAACCCTTGCAGGCTGCTGTGGGAGCACCAAATCCCACCCCAGGAATGGGACCAGCCTGGACACTTCCCTCATGCTGAGCCCTGTGCTGTTCTCATGTGGCTGGCCAGGCACCAGAATGACCCATCTCAAGCAGGCAGCCACTGGCTCATCACTGCACCTGCAGCATGTCTGTTCTCCCCACACTCCATGCTCTTTGCTCCCAGTTCTCTCATCATGCCATGAAACTTTTTCTTTTCCCTCCTATACACCTGAGGTGGGCAGACATAAATATTCTAGATAAATAGTATTTCCTTTGAAAATCCTGAATGTAGCCCCCAACAACCTGCTTTACAGAGCATTCACCCTGCTTTCACCTCTGTTTCCCAATACACTTACGTGGAGTCCAGCAGGGTGCCATCCAGCAGTGAGGCATTGTAGTGGTACTTCAAGTAATCCCCCTTCTTACTCAGCACAGTGCAGTTGGGAGGCTTGTAGTTCACAGTAATGCTGACTGAGTCTGAGGGGTTGTGGAAGTCAACCACGTGGATGTCAAACACCAGCACTGCAGATCCTGGAATTTTTCCTAAATAAGAAGCAAATTAGGCCAGTGAAGAAAGGAAAGGTACCTGAACAGGCTTCTCATGAGCAGATACTGCAGCCTGTAGGAATCTGTTTCCCACAGGGTCTCCTAGTGAGTCATTTTGCAATTCTTATCCAGAATGGAAGGATTACATCTCCTCTGGAGACAAGAGATGGAAGCTGCAGCCAATGCATGAAGGAGAAGCAGTGGAGAAGTGCTGAACCTCTGTTCAGTTCAGCAGTGGAGGAAAAAACCCTCCCATTATTCTGAATGGGAAAATGATGCAGAAATGAAGCAATAATCCTCTATTTCCCTGTGACCACCACAAACAGCTGGTTAGTGTTTCATGTACCAACTCATTAACTATCAAAATTCCCATAGGACTTTTGATGCCTCAAGGAATACCATTATGTCTACAAGGTCACATTTCCTTAAAATGTCCTGACAGCAAGGAAATTCTTCCCCACTTTCCCAGGGTAATGGTATCCAACTATACCAGGGCTGACAGACACATCTCGCCCAGGAATGGGGTCTGTTGGTGTTGAATTCCCAAATCAACAGTACACAATCTGCATTCCCAGAAGAGAAGCTTTTCTTCCAAGTCACTTTTCCCAGCTAAGACCCCAGGAGGCACCTTTTGAAACCCCAGCATAAAACTGTGGTTCATCTAGAAAAGCTGCCTCACCCAGCCTCTCCCAGCAATCCCTTCAGGGCTTTCCCAAAGGGATGCTGGCTGCCACACAACTGTGCACACACATGCTTTGCTGTTCAGGCAACCACCACTGACACAGGAATCCACAAAACCTGTGGCTGTGGAAGGAATGGGTCAGAAAACTTCACCCAAAGAGTTCCTTCAGCACACAGAGCTTCCCTCACACAGGAAGGAAGATCTCACACTGCAGAGCTGCTGGCATCCAAGTACCTGTCTGTCTGAAACACTCCCTATCCAAGTGAATTCCTGCCACCCAGTAGCAGCCTGCCTGCAACACTAATTAGTGTTCCAAGGTCACTACTTACATGTGAGATTGCTCTGCATTCTTATTGACTTAGTTATTTAGCTAATTTAATTATTTTTTCCAATTCTGGGTGTAATCCTGTCAACTGCAAGCCCACAAAATAATGAACTGATTAATAAGCTTTTAAGTGCCAAAAAAAATTAAAAAACCCCTAATTAATAAGCTTTTAAGTGCCAAAAAAAAGTGGAACTGGACACAGATGCATCAAACAAGGAAACATTAGTAATTATAGAAGACTTGAATGAAAAGTCAAGCTCACCTCTTCCTTCTTCTCCATACCCAAGGTGAGGGGGGATGATTATTCTTCTTCTCTCACCAGTGCACACCCCCAGCAGGCCTTCATCCATGCCAGCAATCACATAGCCTCTCCCCACATAGGTGTCATACGTACGATTTCGTGAATAGCTGTGGGAAATATCTGCATTTCAGCATTAACAAGCACCAGAGGCACACTGCAATCACCATGGGCAGTGAAGCCATGCTTCAGCAGGGATGCACATGTCAGTTATTAACTGAAACTGGGACCCTGAATAGAGAACAGCTGATTTGAAAGGATGTTTCTACTATTCATCACAAAAAAATCTCATTTCTGTGTTTTAGACTAAACAGAAAGCATGTTTTGGTAGGTAACTGAAAAAAGTGAGTGATGACAACAGAACAGTATCAACACTATCCTCCCCTTCCAAATCATGTCAATCACTTGCACACAGGTTGAAGGATCTGCCTGAACACCCAATGCTAGAATGTGATGGGCAGAGTGTCTGTCTGCTGCCTTTCTTCAAGGAAAGCTACATGAAGGTACAACCCAAAGAAGGGAGGGCACAGAGGTTTAATTCATCTTAACTCTGGGAAAGAGCAAGATCAGAACAGACTCTCATGTAATTCAGAGGTTTATTCAACTGCTCTAAGTCCACGCAGCCCTGGCTGAGCTGCAGTTCTGCAGCTGAATATTGCAGAGGAGAAAAAAAAGAAGATTATTAGAGCTCTCAAGCTCACCCACTCACAGTGCTTTTGGCATGCTCCCTGTACTAATGAGACTTTTTTTCTTCAGCAGCTCCAGGGCTTTCAATAATCACTGTTAGCTGCTCTATTTCTTCAAACAACTGTTAGATTTTGGCCTTTCTTGTACATTCTACAAGAAGCCAGGACACAACATCCTAACAAACAATCCCTCTACCTGAATCTCACACTTCAGATCTTTGTCAGCAAAACACTGATTACTATTTATTGATGACAACATTCATATAAACACTGTAGAAATTGTCAAAAATGGTTTAATTGCTAAAGACAATACTCAAAAAAAAAATATTCTGGGCAGGTGCACTGTGGATAAGCTTAAAGTTTTTAACTCACAGGTTTTCAGATGCCATAAATCAAGGTCTAGAGGGATGGCTGCTGATGCAGGTCTCCTGCTTTCTATACTGCCACCAAGTTGGGCAGATGAAGTTTGATTCACAGCTTTACTGCACCTCAGGTCAGTTCACATGCAATTCCTCCTCATGGCAGGCAGCACCCATGGTGTACTATGCAGCTTATGTAAACTGAGCCTGAGCTTCTTCAGCTTGCAGCATTTGTGGTAGCACTCAACATTTTCCCATGAGTTTCTTTGGCAAAACATTTTACAGTGAATCATTTTCAACTCTTTGTAGTTACTTGTGCCAGCTGTTCTGAAAGCTGGAGTGGAAAATTAAAGTACTGCTCATTAAAGAGTAAGCCAAAGTGACAGGAAACTACAAGGATATAATTCATCATCAATTCTGTGCATGAGGCTCATGTGGCCATGCATTTGACATCAAATCTGACATGAGCAATCCCTCTTTCTTTACCCCTGAAACTCCATTGCTGAATTCAGTCCTGAAAGGCATTAACCTTCAAAATGCAAACAGTTTTCAAGTACAAATGGAACGACTGCCTTGAGATTAACCTCAAACTGGCCACTGGCACAGGGACTCAGGACATAAAATGGGAACCACTGTTTATTTTTTTGGATAAGCCCTTAAGTCAAACTGTCACTGGGCTGTGTGGGCTGAATGGTGTGGTTACCTGGAGTCAAACAGGGTGCCATCCAGGAGAGTGCCATTGTAATGGTAACGGAGAAAGTCTCCTGTCTGGCTTCTCCTCTCACAGGACTCAGGCACCTGCTGCTTCTCAACAGCAATCCCATCTTTGGGGTTATGGAGATCTAGCAACACCACATCAAAGACCAGGGAAGCTTGGCCAGGTATCTCCTTACCTGCAAAAATGGCAGAGCAGAAAAGGAGTCAGAAATAACAGATGTTCCAGAATGAGTTAAATATATGTGTTGAGGAAAAGTAACCTACTGCTGAATAGCAAGCACCTCACCTCCCAGCAGAAATGAGTGTAATTCACTTCCAGTTGGTCAGGTTTTGTTTCATGGGTAGGTCTGTCACTCAATTCTCCAACTCAACTACTTTGTTTTCTGTTCCTACCATGATAGGGCTGCCTCATCAAAAGCAGCCTCTTCAGCAACACCCATCTCAGTCAATATACACCAGCTCCAGCTGAGCTGAAAAGTCTCATCTAACAGTTTCCAATACACTTTATCAAAGTGCAGAAAATAACCTTCAGAATACAAATTTAGTATATCCACTCTTCCCATCCTATTATTAGCAAAACAAGAAACCACAAGATGGAAGTTGAAGAGGGCAAATCAATTATCTCCTTTAAAAAGTTCCATCAATACACAAATTTCAGTGGGGGTTGATTTGACTGAGATCAAGATCTTGGGGAAAAAAAAAGTCAAAAGAAAACTGCACAAAGTTTTGTTACCCATGGAGGCAATGACAGTTAATGGCTACAAAGTCATGGAAGGAGTAGGAAACCTTCTACACCACAGACACATCCTTAAACATCAGAGAAGAGAAAGAATTGAAGTGTTAATCTGTACCTAACCGTGCCCTCACTTAACATGGGGACCTCTATTTATGACCTGCAGGCTGCAAACAGTCCCAGGGGACAACTAATCCATCTTACTGGGGCAGCTGTTGCAAAAGAAACAACTTTTATAGTTACTGGGGCATTGGTTGCAGAAGAAATTAAAAAAAAACAAAAACCAACAACTGGCTCTAAAATTACATTTTACCCTTTTCAAGTTTTCTGCTCTCTGTGACACTCATTGTGAGAATTATGCAGTCACCTGACTTCAAGTTTTTGGATATTAATCACACATTATAATCTCTGAATGGAATGAAATAAAATTTCAGTGCATAAATAGAATTTATTACAATTCTAGAAACAAAATGTCTGTTAAGCAACTGTGTATTATTTTCAATCTTTTGTTTTCCAATCAGTCCAATCCTGTCCATAACACACCCTGCCCCTCTCTTTCCATCACTTTGCTCTGCTTGTTTCAGACACACACAGCACAAATCTGTTTTCAAATATGAATGACTTTGATAGAAAACCAGAAAAAAACCCCAAACAACCACTAAAATAAAGCTACCATCTCCTTCTTCTCCATATGCCAGGAAAGGTGGTATGGTGATAATTCTCTTCTCTCCTACACACATCCCCAGGAGCCCCTGGTCCATTCCAGGAATCAGCCATCCAATTCCCACGTAGGTATCGTAAGTTCTCATGCGGTTGTGGCTACAATTGAAACAACAAAACAAAAACAAAACCCAAACACAACCACAAGCAAAGTCAGACACAGGAAAGAACATGCAATGCTCAAACCCCCATGCTGCACAGTAACTCACAACTTGCTGCTCCAAAAAGATTGCTCCTTCATTTGCTAATGAAGGCAGTTTTCCAGAGTGCTTACCCAGAATTACAGACTGGTAGGGGGTGGAAGGGACCTCTGGGGATCATCTCAGCCAACCCCCCTGCTCCAGCAAGGACATCATAGCAGCTTGACCAGGATCGAGTACTGTGTCCAGTGCTGGGCACCCCAGTTCAGGAAAGACAGAGATTTACTGGAGAGAGTCCAGTGCAGGGCACCAAGATGCTGAAGGGAGTGGAGATCTCCCTGCTGAGGAGAGGCTGAGAGAGCTGGGGCTCTGTAGCCTGGAGAAGAGGAGACTGAGGGGGGAGCTCAGCAGTGTCTGTCAAGATGTTCAGGGCAGTGTAGGGAGGATGGAGCCAGACTCTGCTCAGTGCCATCCAGTGACAGGACAAGAGGCAATGGGTGCAAGTTGGAGCACAAGAGGTTGAGGGCAAACACAAGGAAGAACTTGTTCCCAGTGAGGGTGGCAGAGCCTGGCAGGGGCTGCCCAGGGGGGTTGTGCAGTCTCCTGCTCTGGAGACACTCAAGACCTGCCTGGATCTGTTCCTGGGTGACTTGGTCTAGGTGCCCCTGCTCTGGCAGGGGGGCTGGATTAGATTATCTTTCAAGGTCTCTTCCAACCCCTGCCATTCTGTGATTCTATGATCAACCCTAAATACATTACTGATACTTACATGATGCCAGCTTTCACTTCTTGTCTTTCTGAGCAACTAGTATCAATTGTTACAGCACTGAAGGGGAAGGAGGCAGTGGTTTACAGAGTCACAAAGCCACACAACCCAGAGGCTTACCTTGAGTCAAACAGGGTCCCATCTAGGAAGGTTCCATTGTAATGGTACCGTACAAAGTCAGACACCTGGACTGCCCGAGGACACTTCTCAGGTCTGAAGTAAGTGTGAACCTGCACTTCATCCTCCGGGCTCCAGAGGTCGATCAGAAGCACGTCGAAATGCAGCACGGCCCCGGGGGGGATCACACCAGCTGCAAAAGCAAAGCAGCACAGCCAGGGTTACTTCCCTTTTGCTACAGGACATCAGCAAAAAGGCAACTAAACCTACACGTCCCCTAAATAAAAGCCATCATGTACAACCTGCTCCTGCTTCT
>VYZU01039774.1:0-23501 GCA_013401355.1 Ceyx cyanopectus | reverse complement strand
GGGGGGTTGGAACTAGATGAGCTGTAAGGTGTCTCCCAACGCAAAGTATTCTACAATTCCATGATTTTATGATTTTACAAAGCAATCAAAAATCCTAAAGTGGTTGCAGTGCAGAGAAAGGACTTGAAGCCGATCTGGTGAAGATAGCCCCCAAATTCTGTCAGTCTCCAGTGGAAGCTTTGCCTTGTTCCAGAACTTCCAGTGCATGCCATGTACTTCAACACCACATGCACATGCTATCACTACACACAAGTCCTCTGATAACTGTGAGAAATAAAATTCAAGCAGCACTTCAGAAACTCTTTTTTAATCTTATCATGAAAATAATACATATTCATCTCCAGCACCAGAGAACCCACCAACCTGAGGAGCATGTTACTCTCAAGGTTTGCATAAGAAAGGATAACTTCTTCGAATTTAGCAGGGAAAAATCCACTTGCACAAAAGCATTCTGACAAAGCCATTTGTGGTCATCTTCAGTGCATCAGTCTCAGTCATGCTGCAAACCAATTCAGAAGATGAGCTGTAAAAATCTCATTGAGATTGGGCTGGCAAGTTTGAAATATTCAAGCAGCCTAAAAATCTATTGATTATTGTAAAGGTCATTTTCTACCTAAAAGTGGTATTTAAAGCAGTGTTTGATTATGTCAGTTGGCAGTGTGTGCAGCAGCAGGGTTTTACTTCTTTTCCCATTGGAAGTCTCATCCAGGTTCTTTTTGGCTGCCCTACAACTTCTTTTCCGAGGAATTCCACCAAGGGTTAAGTGCTGCACGAAGCAAAACACGAAGAATGTCTCTTCCCCAAGAGATACAACCTCGTAACTCACCCGTCCCAGCAGGTTCTCAGCTGAAGATTCTGCTCCGCTGGCAACGTATTTTAAATCACGTATTAATATTGATCCAATTAATGTAGCTTTTGCCAAAACAGATGATTTCTGAGTTTCCTCCTGCCCATTGTGTATTCTTGGTGGCATTTAAAAGAAGCAGAGAACTTCAGGTCAATCTCAGCTTTCCCCTCTTCTCATCTTGAAGGCACTTTGCAACAAGCAGATGGTTTCTCCCCCATCCATTAACACTTTTCACATTTCCTACTCAGCTGCTTAACCCAAAGTTTAACAAAGCTCAGCTGTTTCATGTGAGGATGGTCCCCGAGGTCTGAATTGTTCAGTGTCTTTCAAATCCCATCAGAACATCCTGCATCCACCCTTGTCCTACTGTCCACAGCTTCAGGACAGGCAAGCTGGAGAAGAAGTTTACCCTGATTTTTCAGGGCAAGTAGCACATAATGAAATCATAGAATCATTTAGCTTGGAAAAGATCTTTAAGATCACTGAGTCCAACTGTTAGCCCAACTCTGCCAAGTCCACCACTAAACCATGTCCCTCAGCACCACATTTCCACGGTGCATTTAAATCCCCTCCAGGGATGGGGACTCCACCACTGCCCTGTACAGCTTGTTCCAATAGGGACTTCATGGTCTTATGTCTTTCTAGTGAGATGCCAGGAGGAGCATGGCAAGGACCTCACACTCCAAAGAGCTCAACAGGAGACTGTGAGTATGCAAAGTCCAAGAACAGAAAGCAAAAGTCTTTGCAAAATCAAATGGACTCCTTTAAAAATGGGTAACAACCGCAGCCCAACCACCACGACCTCCCAAGCAAACCCCCAGTGGTATCTAAGAAATTCTCCAAAGGCTTATGTAACCCCACCCTTACAAGGATACATTTCAACACCTCCATAGAAGATTGGAGCAACACTCTGTGGGTCGACTGAGCTGGTTTCACACAGAGCTTTGCCATAGGAATATCCATCATCTGCAGGCAGCCCCAATTGACCAGCCTCTCTGCAGCTAATGAGACCCTCCTACGTCTCTGCAGCTAATGAGACCCTTCTGCCATTGCTAATTATGCTGGTCAGGCTTCTCTCCCCTTCCCCCTCTTCCCACATCTCTTTTCTCATTCTTCACGACACGTGTAAATGGGTCCTTTGATTTCAAGCAATACTCAAGGACCCAACAGCAGGAGAAGCCCACAACTCACTTTTAACAGTGCAGGGACGAACCAGCTCCATTTATCCTGACTGTTGTTCCCCAGCTATGTCACAACTGAAGGATTGGAGGAAGAGACCTACATGTCTCCAAATAAAAAAAACCCAAAACCAAAATAATATAAAATCCTTTGAAACTGGCTCCAAATTAAGAGCTGCGTAGAGGCTGTCAAGCCCCTGCTAGCTGAGTCTACAGCACCTTGCATGCGAAAAGGGAGCTTAGCCCATTTATTAGAATGATGAAAGCAAAGGGATCTAAAAATTGCACTCCTTCGTTAATGAGCAGCCGAAGGGATCGGTAAGCATAATTTCAGAGGCCAGTAATATTTTATATAATCGCCGAGTGGTTTAAATTGAAAACCCCCAACTGAATCAATATTTACTGCATTGAAACGAAATGAATAGTAATAAGTCACTAAGCTCCCTGTCCTGTTTCATAAAATAAAAAATTATAAAAATGAGCACAGGCACAGAGCGACTATCACATTAACTTTTACGGCACTCGGGGAGTCATAACCGACTGTTCTCATAAAATAAAATTTTAAAAAACCTGCCGGCGGAAGCCTTGCTTCAGCATCGCCCATGGAACGAGGAAACAACAAAACAAAGCAAAACAAAAACCCCCGACCAAAATAGGAGCCGAGAGTTTCACAAACGCAGGCAAAAAGTCTCCCAGCAGCCCAAAGCATCACTCCCCAGGTGAGCAATGCACTCTCAGCCTCTTGCTGAAGCTCTTCCTACATGATTTCATGTGGAGGCTCTGCCAAGAAACTCTCCAATCCAGACCCCGGCCTCTGGAGCATTTTGGGTAGCATGATGTCACAGCTCTGAAGCTAGCTATGGCCAGAGCAAGTGTGGGCAGCAGGATTAGGAGGGGATCCTGCCCCTCTGCTCCCAGTGCTCTGGGGAGACCCCCTGCAGTGCTGGGTCCACCTCTGGAGTACTCAGCACGGAGGAGAAAGGGACCTGTTAGAGCAGGGCCAGAGGAGCCCCATCAATGCTGGGAGGGCTGGAACCCCTCTGCTGGGAGGCCAGGATGTGAGAGTTGGGGGTGTTCAGCCTGAAGAAGGCTCCAGAGAGACCTTCTTGTGGCCTTTCAGGACTTCCAGGGGCCTGTCAGAAAGATGGGGACAGACTTTTTAGCCAGGCCTGTTGGGACTGGACAAGGGGTGATGGCTTTACACTGAAAGAGGGAGAGACTGAAGATAAGGGAGAAATTATTTTGATGCTGAGGGTGGTGAGACCCTGTCCCAGGTTGCCCAGAGAGGTGGTCAGTGCCCCATCCCTGGAACCATTCTAGGTGAGGTTCTCTGGAGCTCTGAGCAACCTGCTCTAGTTGCAGATATCCCTGCTCAGTGCAGGGGGGTTGGACTAGATGCCCTTTTAAGTCCCCTTCCAATCCAAAATATTTATTTTATGAAACTCTGCCCTCCCTTCCATTTGCAAGACAGTTTCTCTTCCCCCATATTCACTATTTTTTTTTATTCTTAAAGCTCTGGGAACTCAGAACAGCATCATGGTCAAAAGCATAATTTTAAAAGACATTTCTAAAGCACCTTTGATACAGGACACTCGGATGCACATACGAGCACTGCATTTCCCCACTTCCACCATGGAGAAAACCATCTGCTTATCATCTTACGTGGTGAACCTTGGTCATGTTGGACAAAGCTTTGAGAAACCTGATCTAGTTGAAACCCTGCTTGTGGCAGGGAGCTTGGACTAGACGATCTTCAGATGTCCCTTCCAACCCAAAGCCTTCTATGATTTGATGATTCTAAGCTCTTGAAGAACACCGAAGTTGTGGATCCCACCGATCGAAGACAAGAGCCCTGGCTTCCCACCACCTCCACCACCAAACCCTTTTTTTTGGTTTTCATTTTTTTCAAGCAGCTTTTTTTGCCCCTCAAGGCTGTGATCCCTTTCTGGAAGCACCTTCAGCTGCTTGTCCAAATTACCATCTCTTTCACGTTAAAAAATAAATTTCATAGAATGGTAGGGGTTGGAAGGGACCTGTGGAGATCATCTTGTCCAATCCCCCTGCTCCAGCAGGGTCACTCAGAGCAGGGGGCACAGGATCACAGTGTCCAGGTGGGCTGGAATCCCTCCAGAGAAAGAAAATTCAGGCTTCCTAATATTAACCAAACCAGCAGAGTTTTTTACCTAATATAAATGATAAAACCAGAAAGGACACTTTTTAGCTCACTTGGCCAAAGTCATCACAGAGTTTTATGAGAGGTTGGGGGGGAGAACAAACACTCACAGCTTAGGAATTCTTCCCATTTCTCTTCCCAATAACTTCCCATCTCTCCCACCCAAGGTCACATGTCCACACCCTGATTCCTGCTGCAGTGAAGCTGAGCCCAGTTTCAAATTGAAATATGGTTATTTTAGGTGCAGAAGAGACCAGGAATTTGTTAGCAGGATGGAAGAGTAAAAACTCATGAACAAAACACCCACAAAGAAAGTTCCTTCTCATGCCTAAAATAAAGTTTCCCCTTTGCCCCCTTTTATTCTTGCATTTAAAAAGAATTTAAAGTCAGCAGAGATGTTGCCTCCCATGATCCCCACTCCTCCTTAACAAGTCATAAAACCTTTTTTCCATATAAAACATCCAGAACCAGAACAGCTTCATGGTTCCCCAGAGATTCATCCTTCATCAACTCTGTTTAGATGCTCCTATCCTGAGGATGACAAGGTCTGTGGTGGCACTGACCTGACTTCGCTACCAATAATTCGAGAAGAAATTCTAAAATTTAGACATTTGGGGGGCAGGGATTAAAGGAAATTATTTGCAATCCCTATTTCAGCTTGGAAAACGGCTGCTGCTGGTGAACAGGTGGCTGTGCTTTTGTGCCAAGTTTAGGGACCCCCTCTGCCCTTTTTTTCCTGCTTTCCCAGCTTTAACAGCTGTGACCTCTCAGACCTCCCCATATCCTCCTGCAAATCCTGCTTCCAGGCAAGCCCCACGAGAGGCACAAGTTGCAGATGCCATGGTGCCCAGCCCCTGCCTGGGGATGGACGGACTAACAGACAGGGAGCAAGGAAGCTGCCAGGTGCAGATGGTTGGCTTTGTTTCTTGGTAAATTAGAATCATAGACTCATAGAATTGTTTGGGTTGGAAGAGACCTTTAAGATCCTCGAGTCCAAATAGTCCCCCAGCACTGCCAGGGCACCACTAAACCTTGTCCCTCAGCACCACATCTCCACAGCTTTGAAACCCCTCCAGATATAAGGACTCCACAACTTCCCTGGGCAGACTGGGACAGGGCTTCACAACCCTTTCCAGGAAGAAATTGTTCCACAGATCACAACTTAAACCTCCCCTGGTGCAACTTGAGGCTGTTTCCTCTTGTTTTGGTCCTTGGGAGAAGAGACCAATCCCAAATGTCTTCAGCCTCCTGTCAGGGAGTTGTTGAGAGTGAGAAGGTCTCTCCTGAACCTCCTTTTCTCCAGGCTCAACAACCCCAGGTCCCTCATATGCCCCACAGCAGACCTGTTCTCTGGACTATTCACCAGCTTCACTTGCCCTTCTCCGGATGTGCTCAAGCAGCTTTATGACAAGCCCCATTGAAGGAGCAACTGCACCAAAGGCAGAGGATAAATCCAGAAATATTGTCCAACTTCATGTCCCGACAACAAGGTGAAAAGAAATAAATGGACAACTTCCTTGCTGTGCATGGAGACATACAAAGCACCTCTAACAAGTCCTTGCATCAGTTTTGCTTAATAAAGATCGTCCAATATGCAAACCACACACCCCTAAAAACAACAAAAAAAAGAGGTTTGGAGGAAACATGTCCCACAGCAACCTCCATCAGACAGACAATATGAATGTAGAAAGAGGAAACCACAGTGCTTTGCTAGGGAGAGATTAAACCTGGCGAGAGTGGTATTATTCAGTACTCAACGAGCTAATTCTGATTATTTTGAAGGCAGCAGAAGGAAATAAATGCTCAGGGATCGAGAAAGCTGATTACAGAGCTCTTGGGTGTAGAGTAAGGTATGAATATAACCTTATTTATGTATTTGTCTCCATATCAAGTATAACATACACTTAAACTCAACTGGAAATATTCATTATCACAGCCAAAGGGCAAAAAGTGTCTGAGCCACCCCAGGAGAGATGCACAAGCTTGCTGATGTGGGTAGCACAGCAGCTCCCTCCTCCATTCCTCCCCCCACCCAACATGAAGCATTTTCCAGACACTTCACATTTTTACAGTCACAGAATCCCAGAATCCCAGCATGGTGGGGGTTGGAAGGGATCTCTGGAGATCATCTCGTCCAACCCCCCCCTGCTCCAGCAGTGTCTCCCAGAGCAGGGGGGGCCAGGATCTCATTGTCCAGGTGGGTTTGGAATCTCTCCAGAGAATGTGACTCCACAACCTCTCTGGGCAGCCTCGGCCATGTCACTGTCACCCAAGAGCATGTCACCTATAAGGACAGATACAGCTGTGTATTTACCAGACAGCTGATATCTGAAGTATCAGAGCAAGAGAGTTGCTTTGTCTTTGCTTTCTGCAGCTCAAGTGCTGCCAAGCAGAGGGTTTCCTCAGAGCAGAAGCTGCCCCCACAACGTGCCCCTCCTTCTGCATTCCCTAATCCAGGAGTTTTTCCCACCCTTTTTAGAGTTCTTTTATACTTTTTTTTTTTTCTCACAACAGGAAGAAACAGATGGATCCATCCTTCAGCCTGAAGGAAGATGAGATGTTTACTTAGACTGAAAAGAATTAATCCGTTGAAAACGATGCTCAAGCACTTGCCAAGTGACCTCTTTGCCCCCACAAAGCGGTTCTCTCTTTTCCTGATCGCTGAGACCTGCCCGGCCAGATCCCAACGCGAGCAGCCCAGATGCCAGCAGCAGTTGGACTCAGCTCAACGCAGCAGCTCGGGGTGAGTCTTACACAAAGGTATCAGGATTTGACTGTCACTGGGAGCTGATAAAAGGCGGTTCAGGTCTGTTCTGAAGCGCAGAGGTGCCTTTCAACCATTCTGCACCACCTTTTTTCCTCCTTTTTTGTCATGTTATTTTCTTTTAAATCTCAACATTTCACTCGGAACCGGCACAGGAGATCTTCTCAGATCGATCTAAAAGGCTGGAGAAGTTACAGCCCTCTGTGGCAAAAAAAATATTTGAGGAAAGGGGTGGTAAAAAAAAAAAGGAAAAAAAAAAAAAAAAAAAAAAGCAAAAAAAAAAGCAGCTCTGAAGTTACAAATCTCTTAGCAGAGTGGAAATTTAGAAATTAAATACATTGCTCACTCCTGCAGCTGTCACTGTCCAGTGAAAAATCGGTGATTGTGTAAATACCAAGCAAGGGAAAAAAAACAAACACGATTCTGTGAGGAGGGATTATTAGCTGCAGAAAAAAACCCAAACGCTTCCAAAGGTTCAAAACAATTTCAAAATCAGTTTTAAATACTTCATGTGTGAACTTTAGGAAACTGTATCCCAGCCTGGTGGGGGTTGGCAGGGATCTCTGGAGATCATCTTGTCCAACCCCCTGCTCCAGACAGGGTCATCCACAGCAGGGGGCTGAGCATTGCATGGTCCAGGTGGGTTTGGAATCTTTCTAGAGGCAGAAACTGCACAGCCTCTCTCGGCAGCCTGGACCAGGTGCTCTGACACCACCACAGCAAAGAAGTTTCTCCTCCTGGCCAGATGGAACCTCCTGGGACCCAACCATGCATAGGGGCCACAAACCCTCCCAAACTCCTGGTGTGGGACGAAGCATCTCAAATCTGGTGTTCCAGCACCTAAAGAACATAGAATCACAGAACCAAAGAATGGTTCTACTAGATCAGGTTGCTCAGAGATCCATCCAACCTGGCCTTGATGGGCTCCCAAAAGCTGGAGATGACCTCTCCAGTTGCCTAAGCACGAACTTTCATGGCTCCCACCTGAATCCCTGCACCAGATGATCCAGCTCTGATTCAAAACTGCTGATGCACTGCTGAAAACTCCCAACTTTTAATCTGCCTAAACCTCCTCACTGAGGATGTTCTGCTTTCTTTGATAGCCGCCGCTTGCTGAATGCAAGGAGAGGTGGCCACAAAAGAGGGGGGAAAAAATCCCAGCTAATGAATTACCACTCATCAGCAAATCCTCTGCGAACCGACTGCGTGTGCTCTTGGCCTATTAAAAACACTAAGTAAAACATTATTAGCTTAATATGTCACGGGGTGGGAGCAGCCAGGCAGCGAGACAATGCTGCTGCTGAGCGATAGCTCGTTGAGAAGCAGAGCAAGTTCTGGCGAGCACGGCTGCTCTGCTGTACAGTGGAGGTGATGCCCCACGTGCTGGTTTTAGTCCCTGCAGGATCTTCTATAGAATCGTAGACTGGCTTGAGTTGGAGAGGACGTTAAAGATCATCTAGTTCCAACCCCCACTGCCGTGGGCAGAGACACCTTCCATTAGACCAAGTTGCTCAGAGCCACATCCAACCTGGTCTTGAAAACATCCAGGGGCATCCTCAACTTTTCCAGGCAACCTGTTAACAGTGTCTCACCACTCTCAGAGTGAAGAACTTCTTCCTAATTTCTAAACTAAATATACCATCTTCCTGTTGAAGCCATCACCTCTCATCACTACAAAGCCTTGTAAAAAGCTTTCTGACAGGCCCCTTTCAGATACCAGAAGGCCACAAAGTCTCCTCGGAGACTTCTCCAGTCTGAACACCATCTCTCTCACCCTGGCCTCCCAGCAGAGGGGTTCCAACCCTCCCAGCATTGCTGGGGCTCTTCTGGCCCCACTCCAACAGGTTCATGTCCTTCTTATACTGGGGGCTCTGAGCTGGATGCAGTATTTCCACTTGGCTTATCCTGGGCAAGAGCCTCCTGGTGGAACCCATCTCTTACATCTAATCTACAGGAGACATCTGTGTTTGGCTAGATTTAAGTATTACAGAAGCAAAACTATGCCCTGATGATGCTAAATGAGAAGACGTCGCTTCTGTTTCTCATTGATGTTCAGAGTTTCCATGTCCTTATGATCTCCCTATGAAAAAATCCCAGCTTTCTGCATTTCTTCCTTAACTCCAGAGAGGGAGATGTTTGCAGACAAATAAGAAGCCAGATAACCCCAAGATGCCCTGGATAAGGTTATATTCCATATCTCTGCACTTCCCCCAAATAATGTAAGGTGAGGCCATCAGCTGTACCATAAATAATTCAAAAATGGAGGGGGGGGGGGGGGAACAGAAATTCTTTTTTTTCAGCCCATCTAGTAAAATCTTTTTCTGCTCATGACTGACACAGATCCACCACATTATAATCTCCCATCTAAAAAAAAATCCAGGTTTAGGGATTGGTGGGCTCCCCAGAGAAGGATGCTCTGGGCTCCAGGGAAGGGCTGATCCAAGATCAACACCCTGCTGAGTAAATAACCCATCAGTGCCTCCCCAGGTTGGGATGCAAGGGTTTTATTTTTAATCGAATCCATTCAAAACTCGACTACTCCATTAACCAAAATTAAAAAGAAAAAAAGAAAAAAAAAAGAAAATCCCATTATTCTTAAGTATTTTCATATGCATTTAAAGCTGGTAGTTAACCTCTGAGTCCCAGTTTTATTTTGTTTTCATTAGTCCCTCTGAAATAAAGCTCAATTCCTGCAGCCAACCCGTTGAGGAGGGAACTGGAGCACTCCCCACAGTGCTGGCAGCCCCCAGTTCACCCAGAAAGGGTACGAACAGAACCTCCTGGCACGAGGTTGCACCAGCACGAGACAGGACTGAGGGAGCTGAAACTGGAAGGATGGGGGGGAGGAACCAGTCTGGGGAAGCTGCTCATCTTGAATTGGCTGTAGGCTGAGAGAGCACCCGGCTGTCAGCAAGCGCTTGGGGGAAAGCAAGAGCTGGGGGGGAAGGGGGGGGGAGAAAGAAGGGGGAAAAAAGGAAATGAGGTGAAAAGGAAAAAAAAGAAAAGAAAGAAAAAGAGAGAAAAAAGGGCAAAACAGAAAAGGGGGGGGGGAGAAAAAGGAAAAAAAAAAAAAGGAACAGAAAGGAAAAAGGGGGAAATGGGGAAAAAAAGGGAAAAAGGAACAAAGGAAAAAGGGAAAAAAAAAGAGAAAAAGGGAAAAGGGTACAAAAGGGAGAAAAATAAAAAGGGACAAAAGAGGTAAAATGGCAAAGAGGGGAATGAAACAAAGGGGGGGAAGGAAAAGGGAAAAAAGGGAATAAAGGGGAAAAGGGAAAAAAAAGGGGAAAAGATAACAAGGGAAAAGGAAAAAAAAAAGTGAAAGGGGCAAAAAGGTAAAAGGAAATAAAGAAAAGGGGGGAAAATATTAAAAGAAAAGAAGATGGTGAAAAAGAGAAATGGGAAAAGGGGGAGGAAAAAATAAAGAAAAAAAGAAAAATAAGGCAAGAAGGGAAGAGGAAAAAGAAGAAGAAAAAAAAAGAAAAGAGAAAGGAAGGGGGGGAATAGAAAAAAAAAAAAAAAAGTCAAGACTGAGAGTTATCAAGTGTCTTTCTGCAACGGGGGAGCACTGAACATATGAAAGATTAATCCCGAGCTTTGCCTGAACGTAGGGACATTGTTTTTTAAAGCCTCTAAACTCGTCCCTAACAGAAACTGGATTATGCTGGGCCAGATGTCAGGGTTTCTCCGAAACAATACCGGGTTGTGTATTTCATACCATCCTCATTAAAAAGATTAAAAGTACTTCCTATAGAAAAAAAATTTAAAAAAAAATAAAAACATGTATTTTCAAATGGAAGCCACAGTTTCCTCCTGCCCGCAACATTTCCAATCCATGCAGATGAATTTCGCTTTAATGAGATGTCATTTTGGAGAATGGTTTTAACATCCCTTCAAAAAAAATCTTAGCCCTAAACCTCGTAAAACCACGTTGAGATTATTAAAAGAAAATTTACCACCCAGACNAAAAAAAAAAAGTCAAGACTGAGAGTTATCAAGTGTCTTTCTGCAACGGGGGAGCACTGAACATATGAAAGATTAATCCCGAGCTTTGCCTGAACGTAGGGACATTGTTTTTTAAAGCCTCTAAACTCGTCCCTAACAGAAACTGGATTATGCTGGGCCAGATGTCAGGGTTTCTCCGAAACAATACCGGGTTGTGTATTTCATACCATCCTCATTAAAAAGATTAAAAGTACTTCCTATAGAAAAAAAATTTAAAAAAAAATAAAAACATGTATTTTCAAATGGAAGCCACAGTTTCCTCCTGCCCGCAACATTTCCAATCCATGCAGATGAATTTCGCTTTAATGAGATGTCATTTTGGAGAATGGTTTTAACATCCCTTCAAAAAAAATCTTAGCCCTAAACCTCGTAAAACCACGTTGAGATTATTAAAAGAAAATTTACCACCCAGACAAAATAAAATAAAACAAAATAGAACCCGCCAATTCGCAGAATCCATGACACGGCCGTTTTTAAATGTGATGGAAAAGGCTTTCCAAGTTATCTGCTTAAACACAGGCTTTCTGTTTACTTCTCACTTTCATGTCAAATGAATTTGGGAAGAAAAAAAATGACAGTAACTTTAAGGACATTAGTCACATTTCGACTCCTTTTTCAGATTAACGCATCAAAAGCCGGGGAGGCAGAAGCAGGATTTTATCATCTTGATAAAACAAAATTAACTCCTGGTGATCCAACCTCTGCCTGTCGGGTTATGACACTCGCAATCCTTCGTCTACGTGCAGGGGGATCCAGGAGCAGAGGAGGTAAAATCCCACCAGAGCATCATCCGAATGACAGAAATAATATTCAAAGCTGTTCTTGAAACCCCTGTACTCTATCCGTCGAGTATTACAGCCCTGAAACCCCACTCTCAGCTCTCACTCCCAACCACTGACCCCCAGCCTGGGACCAGGAACGTGCCATGATTTAACATGCTCTCCTCTTGGGAGGACTGGATGAACATCTCCAGACCCTGCATTATCTTGAAGATGAGAGCAGCATCTTTGCTCTCCAAAACTCTCTTGGAGGTGCATTGGGTAAACATATAAAGGCAGCATCTCTTTAGCAACACAGAGAAATAATTTGTGTAGGTCCAATTTATGTGCCTTTGGCTTCTTCACCTTGAGATTTTTGAGATGGTGTTTTGGGATGGAGAGAGAAGGATCCTGCCAGCACTGAAAACCACTTTGCCAACCCACTTCTACCTGCCTCCACTACCCATCAGTAAATCAGTGAATACTTTGGTCTCCATCCCAGTGTTGGTGTATTTTCACAGCTTTATCAGGAATAAGTAAAAAGAAAGACCTTCTACAGAGGAAACCAATGTTTCATGAACTCATCTGGTTTATACAGCCACCAACTCCAGATGCTTTTAAAGAAGAGGTGTGAATCCCTCAAAGACGAAACAGGGAGATGTTTGAAATGCATAATTAACACAATTCCAAGTAGATTTTGCCTTCAAATCCTCGTATCTCAAAATCCTGCAAACCAAACACCTTGTGATGGTGACTTTTCAAGGTGGTTCTCACATGGGATGCTTCAGCTTTGTCCTTCTAATGATCACTAGGTCTTGTAATGAGAAATTTGGCTTTTAGGGTGTTTCCTGACACCCTCATGTTCCTTTTCAGAAGAATTAGCATATAGATAATTTATGGCATCATCATTCTTCTAGCCCCCAACACACTGGGGCTGCCGTTTCCCCTGCTCTCTCCAGTTTTTAGTGAACAGCTCATACTGGTGATCAGAACAGCAAAGCAAAGGAAGACAAAAATCATAGAAACATTCAATTAGAGAATTTTTCAGGTTCAAAAGACTTCTAAAATTGTAGAGTCCAACCATTAACTAGCACTGTCACGTCACCACTAAACCGTGTCCCTCAGCACCACATCTCCATGCAGGGCTTGGAAACCCCTCCAGGGATGGGGACTCCACCACTGCCCTGGGCAGCCTGGGACAGCCCTTCACAACCCTTTCCATGAAAAAATTGTTCCACAGGTCCAACCTAAACTAAACTTCTCTTGGCGCAACTTGAGGATGTTTCCTCTTGTCTTGTTCCTTGGGAGACCGACCCCATCTGACTTCAACCTCTTGTCAAGGAGTTGTTGAGAGCGAGAAGGTCTCCCCTGAACCTCCTTTTCTCCAGGCTGAGCAACCCCAGGACCCTCAGCTGCTCCTCACAAGACTTGTTCTCTAGACCCTTCCCCAGCTTTGTTGCCCTTCTCTGAACACACTGCAGCTCCTCAAAGTCCACCTTGAATGAGATGCTCTTCAAAGGTCTCTTCCAACCCAAACCATTCTATGATTCTATGAACCGAGTGGTGAGTTTGGTTGACTGGTTGCCAACAGATATCAGAAAACAATTGATAAGAGAGCAAAAATAAATTGTAAAACCAAAAACTCACACACCATGAAGGAAAGGAATAGAAAAAATAGGGAGGTCAGTGTTTCCTAGCCACCCAGCATCTCAATCTCCTGAAAAGGAGGTGACTGGCACAGATGGTGGTTTCTTGTCCTCTTAGGCTCTCAGCCATATGTCCCTTTGCCCTGGGAAGTGACACTTGCACCCACCACTGTGGGTGAACACCAATTCCTTTCACAGCATGCAGCACCCGCTTCACCTTCCAGTGCAAAAGCCGGGGAAGGGGTGGCGAGGACCCAAAGCCCAGGAGGTTCCTGTTTCCATCTTAATCCTTTCAATGTGCTCCAGGCGAAGGAACAGAAAGAAAAGAAGAAAACAAAAATAAACCCACACAAGTGTATCCTCTGCTGACAAGTCTTTTCTACTGAGCACGCATTTCTCTGACAAATGTATTATCTTGTTCTTCACTTATTTACAGCGCTGGAGGGGGAGGACTGTCTCTCAAGAGGCACCACAAAGTTTTCTGAAGGAAATATCTGAGCTTCTCCATCAGTGCCAGGCTGTTATTTGCAGATAGGTTACTTTTCTTTTAAACACACACATCAGTATTTTAGGAGAAAACTCTTCAAAGTGGGTCAGTGTTTAATTTGCCCATCGGGGGTCTATAAACACAACATCAGCAGAGGTGTCTCTGCTCCTGAAAACATCTTACAGTGTCTCTGCCTCTCCATGAAAGGGTGAGCAGAGGTCTCCTGTACATGTTGGTGATCCCTCCTCCTGCTGGCCAGTGCTCTCTGGTGCACAGCTCTAGTGCACATCAACCCCCATATGGTGGCGGAGACATCTCCCAACACTACCTCTGGATGGAAGCTCAAAGGCATTTGAGTTTGTCACTTATGTCCTGCTCCACTTGCAAGATTATCCCTTTAATGGTGCACATGGCTTTGCATTGGAGGATGGCCAGGAGCATTCTCCTGATGTTACCCTCATCTGCTCCTTCCAGCAACAGTGTGCTGAGGTGGAGGATCCACCAACAGTAGATATCCTACCTACCTTTCTAGCTTCCATAATCCTACAGGATGCTCAACTACAGAATGCTGGGAATCAGACTGTTTAGGGTTGGAAGGCACCTTTAAAGGTCGTCTAGTCCATTGCCCCATTCAGGTGTAGGACCTTGCACTTAGTCTTGTTGAACATCATGAGGTTCACATGGGCCCACATCTCAGATCCTCAAACAGGAGGATCTGTTTCACCATCTTCCCAAGCACAGAGGTAAGGCTGACAGGCTGGTAGCTCCCAGGGTCCTCCTTTTGGCCCTTTTTAACAATGGGTGATTCTGATGCCTCTATGCAAGTTGTACAAAACCTGGGCAATCCTGGTTTACTGGTGGCCACATCTGCTGACACCATGTGAACCACAAAAAAGAGGCTGGAAGCTGGAGCAGCATTACTGCCATCACTGAGTGCATCACTTACCTGTCACAACTCGCTCAGCCCTCTCCTGGCAATGAGAAGCTATGTGGGGAAGGGGCATCCCCCCCACTACCTCTACAGCGATGACCAACTGCAATGTCAAGAGTAGCAACTGAAATTTAAGGCAAGCAAATCACAGCCCATCCAAGCTGTGCTTCTGGCAAAGCAAGAGAGAGATAAGGGGGAGGAGTGAAAAGGGGAATCAATAAATCTTAACCTCATTCACCATGATCTGGAGCTCTTATTAAGTAAATTAATTTAAGTTAATTTAACTCGATCATGACTCCCGATCACAGTGATTTAGTGAGGGGGAAATTGCATTAGGAAAGGCCACACTCACTAGATAGAAGAAAGGAAGAAAATTAGATCCACTTAGCAATGTGAATTAATATGGAAATAGCAGGTGTAAATTTAACCTTATCAAGAGAGTGAAAATTATCTTCATAAATTTGGAGAAATAGCCCCCAAGTTGCTTATAAATCTATTTAAAACAAAAATATTACAAAAAGTGTAGTAAAATTAATTTAAAATACACTCCCATCTATCGCCTCAAAGAAAAGTCAGCAGCAGGGCGAAGTTCAACACAACGAGGCAATGAGGGAAGAAACAACTCAAACGAGCACCAGGTACCTCCAGACATTCAGCAACTCTCCCTGTCACTTATCTCCCAAAGCCACATCCCTCTTCACCTTAACCTTCTCATCTGAAGTTTTGTTGGCAACAAAACTCCAAATGCCCCAGCAAGGTTTCCAGATAGATACCCAAAAATAGAAGAGGAATCTCATAACATCTTTAACTGCAGCAAGTTCACAAGATGGATGAGAACTCATCTCCTGTCTGAAGTTTATGAAGACAGGGTGTTAAATCTGGAAAGATGGGTGTCCATGTGAAATACTTGCTCATCACTTTTGGACCCTCCCAAAACCTGGCTTTTGAGCAGAAACATTCCTTTAGCCTCAACTAGAAGCCAAGTTTGGAGCAGCACTTGGACTGCAGCCCCACCAGACTTTTCACATCACACTTAAGGTGAGAAGGGTATTAAAAATAGTTGACCATTCAGTGTGCTGCACAACATTTCAGTGTCACCACCACCAAAGCTGCCCTTCGTTTGGGGGAAAAACAAAGCAGAAAGAAAGTAGCTCCCACCCATTGCTTGTTGTAGGTCCAAGAGGATGCTGTGAAGGATGGAGAGAAAATCCCACCATAAAAACTACTGGAGAAGCATTTGCCATGTGCTTCCTCCAGACAGCACAGATGATTGATCGCACAAAACAAAGGTAATAGGGAGACTGAGTAAGAGATTTATTGCTACTTTAACATATAATTGTTTTAATTTGCTGGTGGCATTTTATCAAGATTTGCCTGAAACAGCCGTACGATCTAAACCACATCATTTAATGAATTGGAGATTAATACAGATAAAATTGTTCTACAAGTGGGAGCTCTCAGCCAATTGCAGCAGCATCTTGATCCACCTCCTCCATGGCAGGGGGGTTGGAACTAGATGGTATTTAAGGTCCCTTCCAACCCAAACCATTCTATGAACAGGTCATTCCTCTGCAAAATCACCACTCAGTTGAGCAAGACTCACCACTCAACAGTCAGAGACTCCAGCTCTAACCCTGCCTGAATCCCCTGCTCTCTCAGCAGCAGCTGCTTCCACCTAAATAAAAGGCAGATTTGCTCAAAACAGCTGGTTTAGGACCAAAAAAAAAAAAAAAAAAATAAGCAGCAAACTGAGCTGGGGATGAGAAAGGGCAAAAAGCAGATGTAAAATATCCTCATTGTGAGCAATTTAAGTAGCACATCCGTGGCTGAAGCTACAGAAGTGACCAGAACCAGAGTCAGCATCACGCCCAACACTGCAGAAAGAAGCAGGAGATTAAAAGCCACGAGAAACAAATCCTCATTTGCACGGAAAATACAAGATGCCGTAATTACCAGCAGCAAATTATGAAGTTCTAAAGAAGCAAGACAATGGAAGATTTTACCGTAACATACTCGTAGATTCACAATGCAAAAGCCATACCATGAAAAATTTGTAATAATCCTTATAACAAGCTGCTTTGGGGGCCCCAAGAACAAAGACAACAATATTTATTTGACAGTCTGGCTTTCTATCGTCACAGTGAGCAAGGAAGAACTCTGATGGGAAGGCAAGGTGCACACACAGGCAGCTCTGATTCAACAGAAATGGGGGATGATGGAGCACGACAAAGAAGATGTGGTTTGATTTTGGGCAAACACAAAAAGTTGGATCCAAGGATGTGCAAAGGGAGGTAGCACTACAAGATGAGCAATTGTGCTGGAGGAGGTGAACCAGATGCTTTTGAAGGGGAGTGAAAGGAAATGTCCAGCCTCATCCAGCCTGGATGGGGCTTTCAGCAACCTGGTCTAGTGGAAGGTGTCCCTTCCACTAGAATCAGGGTTATAACCAAAACCAGCCATTCTAATAGTGTCTTTTTGTTTAGCATCAATTACCATAATGACCTTTCTGCTTATGAACAAGTTCCAGGTGTTGTCTTGGCTTCTGAGATCACAGAATTCTCAAATCATAGAATCATGGACTCATAGAAAGGTTTAGGTTGCAAGGGACCTTAAATTGCATCTAGTTCAAAAGCCCCTGACATGGGCAGGGAAACCTCCTATAGAGCAGGTTGCTCAAAGCCCTTGAACAAGCACTCAACCTGAACATTTCCAGGGATGTGGCATACACAACTTCTCTGGTCATCCTGTAACAGAGTCACAGTCTCAGCATAATCCTTATATCCAATACAAATCTACCTTCTTCTAGTTTACAATCATCACCTCTTGTCCTATAACTACAGATCTTGTTAAAAAGTTTCTCTTCGTCTTTCTGACATGCCCCTTGAAGTCCTGAAAGGCCACAGGAAGGTCTCCCCAGAACCTTCTCTTCTTCAGGCTGAACACACCCAACTCAGCCTGGCCTCCCAGCAGAGAGGTTCCAGCCCTCCCAGCATTGCTGGGGCTCCTCTGGCCCTGCTCCAACAGGTTTCTGTCTTCCCTATGCTGCAGACCCCAGAGTTGAACACAGTGCTCCAGGTCAGGTTTCACAAGTTCACTGGCTAACATGGCTTCAGCTCACTAGGAGATGAAATAGAGACAGCACAACTGGTTTAGGAACACTCAGACTCAAAGGTACAGCACCATCCTTCAGTGCCACCCTTCTTTAGACAGGTGCTGGCACGTTGAATTACTTGCTACAGGCCCTGAGTGATGTTCCACCCATGCAGATAACGCAGGAAGAGGCAAGCTTGTGCCTGCACCTACCTCCTGGTGTAGGTTTGAAGCACCTGCCTCCAACATGCTTTCAATAAGCTCCTCCATAGCAGGAGGAGGTCACACCTATCTTCAAATCAAGCAGTGAGTTTCCTTAGGTCTGATGCAGACCTCTGCCTGTTGATTCAGCTTCCTCACAGATTACTTAACTGCTTCATGGAAACAATTTGTTCCAAGAGGGAATAAATATGAAGCTGTTGGCCACCAACTCATGATAACGTGATTACTAAAATGATTTTACACTTCAAGTCAATAAACCCAGCATAGAAGCAGCTAAATAAATGGATAAATTAAGCAATGAACATGCAACAGTAATAACACAAAGCCAACGTGGGAATTCCCTTGGATCCCATGTCCCAGACGGCTGCGTCCAAGGGCTGGAAGAATTACCTGGGTGTCATGAGGCGTCTTGTCTTCCAGTTGGGAATGGGGCTGCTGGAGGATGACAAGGCTGGAGACACCACATGCTTCTTCACTATCCTGTAGCGTGTCTTTATCACCTTGTTGGCCGGAGAGGTCTTCACGAAGGGCAAGTTGGCTCCTACGAGAAAGCAAATGGAAAAAGGGCTTGAAATTCAGGTGTCCAAGGCATAGAGGGATCTCACTAATGTTAAGTGCTACACTGAACAGTTTAGTACCTGCAAAACAGGTAAAAGACCCCTGGGGTGTATCAAGCATGGGACCGCATGGTTGATGGCAACAGAAAGGCTCTGCTGGGCTTGGGAGTCTTTGACTTCAGCAGCCCAGCAGCAAAGCCCTACCGGGTGAATTACACACTCACCAACACCATCTACATTGGAAATGGATTTATGCATTTAATCATATCAATTTTCATTGAATCATAGAATCATTTTGGTTGGAAAACACCTTTAAGATCATTGAGTCCAAGCGTGACCCCAGCACTGCCAGGGCACCACTAAACCCTGTCCCTCAGCACCACACCTCCAAGGTTTTGAAACCCCTCCAGGGACGGGGACTCCACCACTGCCCTGGACAGTCCAAAAAAACTTCTCATCATATTTTTAGGATGATCTACACACCGGGTTATTCTGCTGAATGTTTCATGCAATTAACAGTGATACATTTGATGCTAGTTTTCCTCCACTTGATTGTGAGAGATTTTTTGGCGGCTTTAAGGAATGCATCTAATTGCTCGACTTTTATAACATACGGCTATAACTGCCCAGATAATTAAACCTGACACTACATGCTGAGACGAAGTCTTCTGGTTTTATAACTGATTTAAAGGGCTGGCTGTTTTTCTTGGAGATACTCTAATGAAAATTATTGCAAGGTTGAGAGGAGAAAAGCAGAATCATTACCCCCTGAAAATGTTGTCCCCAGCCCCATGTTGATCTCTGCGAGAGAACAAAGTTGGTAATCTCAGGATGCTGGATCTGCATCAAAACCAGAAAATCAGGAAAATGAATTTTAGAGCCAATCTCGTTCTCTATAAAGCAGAGCGAGCAGCTTCCCTGTCTCCCTGCAGCTGGGGTAACAGCAATTTGTGGCTTTACAGTTCAATGCAGAGAGTACTTTCCTTCTTGAGAGAGCAAACCAGCATCTTGCATTAAGTTCAGGAACGATCAGGCTGCCTGAATTTTCACTCCCAAACTCAACCAGAAATTTACAGCTTCTGATGGGGAAGGAGGAGAAAAGGAGACTCTGCCACAACACGTAAATCCCTGGAATTTTTCATAATAAAGATGACAATCACAAAATCATTCCTCAAAACTGTAAGATAAATAATCACCCAGCAAGGAGAGTATGGAGGGATACAAAACCTTCCATACCACCCTGAGCAGACTAATGACACAGTCACTCAAATCACCTTTTTAACAAGACTGCAATAGAATTTGGAAGGTGTTTGCTATCAGTGGCCCCACCAGCTCTGATGTGGTGTTGCACTTGTTCACATCACAGCGTATAGGACCTTCAACCTCTGTTTCCACCACACATGAAGCCAGATCTCACACTGGAGGGTTATTTTAAGACTCTTTTACATCCCTCTGACTCTGATGTGGGACCTCTGCTTAATTAATGTGCCAAAATAATGCCTCAGCATTATTAGAAGCAGCAGATTTTCATGATGCTTTCAAGACCTGGACACTGCTGTTAACCAGTAAGAAGCTATAAAACCAGAAGTGTGACAAAGTACAAGTGAAATAAGGGTAAGTGAAGTCAACCGATAAATGTTGAACAAACTGAAATGTGAGGAAGTCAAGGCCAGACTTGAGCTTAGGGTTATTTTGAATCAAAATTAAAGAAATAAAAATATAAACAGATGTTCCGTGTCGCCCATGTCAACCTCATGAAGTTCCACAATGCCAAGTGCAAGGTCCTGCACCTGAGCTGGGGCAACCCCAGTATCAGCACACACTGGGAGTGAGGGAATGGAGAGAGCTCTGCAGAGAAGGACTTGGGGGTGCTGGGAGTAAGAAGCTGTAGCTGAGCTGGCACCATGTGCTCACAGCCCAGCAGCCAATGGCACCCAGAGCTGCACCCCCAACTGCACCCCCACTAGCATGGGCAGCAGGGCTGGGGGGAATCCTGCCCCTCTGCTCCCAGTGCTCTGGGGAGACCCCCCTGCAATGCTGGGCCCAGCTCTGGAGTGCTCAGAAGACACAGGGACCTGTTGGAGTGGGGCCAGAGGAAGCCCAGCAATGCTGGGAGGACTGAAACCCCTCTGCTGGGAGGCCAGGCTGAGAGAGTAGGGGGTGTTCAGCCTGGAGAAGGCTCTGTAGAGACCTACTGGCATTTCAACACTTAAAAGGGGACTTCTAAGAAAGTTGAACAGAGACTTTACCAGGGTTTGCAGTGATAGGATGAGGCACAATGCTTTCAAACTGAAAGGGGTAGTCTGGAAGTCTTCAAGGGCAGGTTGGAAAGGGCTCTGAGCAACCTGATCTAGTGGGAAGTGTCACTGCCCATGGCAAGGGGGACTTGAACTAGAAGAACTTTAAAGGTCCCTTCCAACCCAAACCATTTCATGATTCAACGACCAGAGGAATTGCAGAAAACCATCACTTTAGACATGATGCAAGAATAGAGCAAAAAGCAAAGAGGTTTTCATGGATGTTCCCCTGCCCTCGGATATTTTGTGTCAGACTAAATCCTTCAGGGCAGCAATTGAATTACCATGTAGATTTTGAAATCCATCCTGCAAGGTTTGAATGCTAATTATAACTGCAATCGCTCACACACACCAGCAAAGTTAGAGTATTTTGTTTCAGAGAACTATACTATCATTGCAAGATGGAAAAAGCAAAATTAGTCATGAAAAGCCTCATAGGGCTCAACATTGCACACAAATAATTAAATCCCAGTGAAGTGGTGAGGACTGGTGACTGTCAACCAGGAGCTGTAGATGTATCCAGCCTCTCATGGATATTATCTCTAGAACACTTTGGGTTGGAAAAGGACCTTTCATCTAGTCCAACCTCCCTGCACTGAGCAGGGACATCAGCAACTAGAGCAGGTTGCTCAGAGTCCCAGCTAAATTCATCTGGAATGGTTCTAGGGATGGGGCATCCAACCACCTCTCTGGGCAACCTGGACCAGGGTCTCACTACCCTTAACATCAAAAATATCTCTCTTCTCCCCAGTCTAAATCTCCCTGTTTCAGTTTAAAACCGTCACCCTGTGTCCTGTCCAAACAGGCCCTGATAAGAAGTCTGTCCCCATCTTTCTGAAAGGCCCCTTCGAGTCCTGAAAGGCCACCAGAAAGTCTCCCCAGAGCCTTCTCTTCTCCAGGCTGAACACCCTCAACTCTCTCAGCCTGGCCTCCCAGCAGAGGGGTTCCAGCCATCATCTCCGTGGCCTCCTCTGGCTCCATTTTTAGCAGGTTCAAATCTTTCTTGTGCTGAGATAGGCTATCAACCGCTCACCCAATGCAACTCTTTCCCATTGTGGAAGGGATGAGAGTCACAACCCCACATCCTCCCTGAACAGCACGAGTTGACCCTTTCGTTTTACTGCTCCAACCTTAGAAAATTATTAAGCTGGGAAATTTTAAAACATTATTAACATTATTTTTGTTGTCGTTTGCCCCTACAGAAGCTCGAACTGCTACTAAATCAACCCAAAACCTCAACAAACTCCTGCCTGCCATTGTCCCCCAACTCAACACTAGCACAACACAGAGGTCCCAAATTGTTGCAGCCTGCAGGCGTTGTGCCCCCCTCCTCCTTCTCCGAACGGGCTGGCACCTGGTAAACTCTATTCCCTGGCAGTAATTGGATGGTGTATTCATGCCGAAGCTGCTCTTCTGAAAGTGCCTCCGTGTGCTGCTCCACCATTAACCACCTCCTGAAAGAGACTCTCCGAAGAGCTCAGTTTTCTATTATTACTTGCTAGCTGAGGGGTTTTGTGTAGATAATCATGTTATTTAGATAGGATGTTGGTTTAATTCCCTTCATTACAGGCTCCCGGGGTTGTAATTTTTTTTTTCTCCACATGATGTATTCCCCGTGGCACATTTCACTCAAATCAAACACTTTACGCTTTTATTACAAACAATACCCTGGCGTCCCCCGTTATCAGCCCGGCGCACACATGCACGCTCCTCGCCGAGATCCAGAGGTCAGTTCTAATGACTAATCGATCTCATTAGCTTTCCTAATTAAAAACTTTACTACCGCAATGGAAGACAAACTACAAAAAAAAAAAAAAAAAAAACAAGGGAAAAAAAAAACACCAAAAAAAAACACCACCGAGAAAAAAACCCCACAACTGCTTGCATCATATTTGAACAGGATATGAGCATCATTCATCAGCGGGAGCTTGTTGCCCGTGCCCATCACGACGGGCAGCACTGCTGAGGTCAGGGATTTTATCAGGAGCTGGGCGTCGCTCACACCTACCATGCCCATGGCAAAGATAATGGTGCAAACTCCAGTGTTGACCTTGAGATGGGTGAATTGGTGCCAAAACCTCTCATTGTGAGAAGTGGGATGTGGGACCCACCAGCATGAGCAGCCTTTAGGATTCAGTGCGACACCGTTACAAGGAACTCTCTTTCTGCTTTTATTTTGCTGTGAGACATACCAGGAATAGACCCCCCTGGGGAAGGAGGAGGGAAGGCAAAACCAGGGCTGGCTCCAGGCCTGTCAGTGGGAGAGTTGGAAACTATACAAGGTCTGAAGAACTTTCTGACATCCTCAGTATTATAGAATCATTTTGTTGGAAGAGACCTTTAAAATCATCAAGTCCAATGGTTGAACACCTTAAAACATATAAGCATTAAATACACTGTAACCCTTTAAATTCTTCAACATTTCCAAACTGCCTCTTATTTTTATTCTCTGCCTCATCCACATAAATGAAGTTCTAGAATTTATAAGTGGTGGTAGAAGTTTCATCCCTTGAAAGATTCACTGTTAGGTTGGATGGGGCTCTGATCAA
>VYZU01039773.1:7770-23696 GCA_013401355.1 Ceyx cyanopectus | reverse complement strand
TGTTTTGTTTTTTTTTTAAATCTTGAATCACAGTCTGATGATTATTTTTATTTATTTTCCTTCCTAACAATTCAGTGTAATGAGAAGCTTTGTTAGACTTTCACAAAACAGCAAGGTTAAAAATTCCATTTGTAAAAAAGCCAACCTGAACAACAAACAAATGAGAACACACTCGGGGAAAAAAGCAACAACAAACCACACAAAACAACAAACCAAACCAACAAAAACCAAACAAAAAACCCACCACACACAAAAACAAAAAACAAGCAGCCAAAAACCCCAACCCCAAACCTCACTTTATCCTATTTTGCTGAAGGGGTTTAGAAAAGAAAGGACTAATAAAGAGCAGAATTTTATTGTCCCAAGATCTACAACTTAACTCAGTTTCATCTTAAACCCATGACTGTTTTAAGATCTGATGAATCACTACCAGGGGTGAAAACACCTGTAGTGTTGCACTGAGAAGCTCCCATCCCAGGCTTCAGGAGTGTTTTGAATATGTCTCTCATAGCTCAGACAATACTATGTCTTAAAAGGCTGACAGTCTAAATCTTCAGAAGGATGTTTTCAAAAAGGAGGCATCTTTTTAAACTTCTGTTCAGACCTGTTTTATTTAAGGCCTCTTCATTAGTAACTGAGCCAACCCAATTATTTTTGGTGGAGTGCTGTAAAAGTAATACCTATACAAAAATTAAAAAGAGAATTATCAGTAAACAAATGTTGAAACAACCCAAACAAGATGCAGGAGGTGTGAGATGGCCTGAAGGTTTTACTGGCAAGGTCTGAGATGCCCACGTACATGTGAATTACACAGGTCACTCAAAATGGATTCCAGTAAAAGCTTTATCCCAACATGAACGGTCCTATTAATAGACTATAGCTCTATGTCTAAATATAAACTGCTCCCAGTTATGTCTAGACTAACATCAGAGCTGTGCTCTTGGTGAAAGTGGGGATTCATAAGAGTACAAGCCATGCTATTCTTTAAATCTCTGCTTATTACAACAAGCATCTAAACCGTGTGGCAGTGGTGTGCCCTTAAATGTCACACAATATTGTGTCGCCCAAGACACCTTTCTGTCTGGTGGTTAAAGTGTTTGAAGGTACATCTGGTGGATGTGACCTGTAAGCTAAATATTCTTCAGCATGTGTTCAGAGCTTTGAGAAAGTATCAGTGGGTGGATGATCAGTCAGTGACTTCCATTGCTACCTGTTTTCAGCAGCTGAGTTTTAATCGCTCTTTCAACTTTTGCTGCTGTGTTTAATCTGCTGTCTTACTCTGTGTTCTGCATTAAAGAAGCTTTCTAGGAGGTAAATGTTACCCTGATTACAGAAGAGGTTGGTTTGTGTTTTGCACAGACCTTGTGTTAAGGGCTCTTATTTATTTAATTGAGAAATACATGCTGTGCATACAGATAATTAGGTTAGATAAGTTGTGCTTGGACGTGCACATCCATATACGTGATTGCTATAGTAAGATGAGTAACTAGGGCTGTCCAAAGTTATAAACCAAAGTCCTGATTCTCAAGCAGTGGTCTTACTGTCATGTCCTATATTTGTGAGTGGGTTCTTTTGGATTTGTGATTCAGTGTGTGAGCACGTTGCCATCTTTTTCCCCTCTATTAAGCTAAAAGCGGTGCCTTCCACTTCCTTTTCATTTAACAGAAGAGTTCTTCCTTAGTTTACTTGATATGCTCCCTAACATCTCCTGTTAAAATAAATAAGCATAGGAAAGCTGTTTTTGAAGGTGGGAAATAATTAAAACGTATAATGTATCAATGTGAAGAAACTGTAGTGGTATTTCTGGTAAGTGTACTAAAAAAAACTACCATATCCAAGAGCTTTGATCAAATGCCAGCTCTTACATCAGTCCTCTTTGTAATCTTTCTTGCTGATCTGTGACCTTGACCTTGTGTTTGTGTTTGTATGTCAAATCTATTTTAAGGATGGACAAACTAAGTTCAGTTTAATAGGATTTGTTCTTCATCTTAATGGGAAGCCTCAGTAAGAAAAATTAAAATACTTGAAGAATTTATTCTGTTTTCAGTCGTCCTTTCAGGTTTCAGAGAGCTTGAAAATAATACGTTGCAATTTTTATATCGTTTTACAAAATTCTGTTTAGTAGGTGCTTTTTCAAAAGGTATCTTTATCTCCTTCATTAGCTCTTCTGAACTCAGCACAGACATTTGGCCTGGAGATTGAGTCTCCTCTTGGACTCATTTGCACCAATGGCAGTGCCCCTCTCATTTGGTGCTGTGGTTTAGCAACAGAAACAGGGGGCCCTGCTCTTTGTTCCTTCTCATGCAGTAGGTTTTCCCACGTGGAGAACTGTGAAATTACAACTCAGTAGTATTTTGGGGTTTCTTTTGACAGTGATGAGGTCCTTAGTCCAGCTTGCCTTGTAGGAGCTTTCTAGAGGGATGTTTGTGTCAATGCAGCTAAGGCAGGAGGCGTTAGCAGTTGCAGAGCCATAGACCAGGATATGGCTACACATTTTGTTAGCAGCTTTACACTGAAATAGGACCAAAATTCCTGTAGAACACTGTATTAATTTAAAAGTGCAGTTTCTAAACTAGTTTGTTTATTATTAGCATTGTTCTTCATGCTGAGCGGGTTGGCCTTTTTTTCTAGAGTTGGAGCTGGAGCTCCCTAGCAGCCAGTTAGGCTCTGATGTGCTGGCAGCGCTGTATTCAGCAGAGCTCTTGAGAACAGGCTTAATTTTAGACACATGCTAACATGGCAGAGAAGTTGTTCTGTGTAACTGACACTTTGGGCATACAGCTTTATGAAGGCTTAGAGAGGTTGTTAGTTTGACAGATACTATGAAAGTTGGTTCCAAATTAGCTAATACTTATGTGTGAGTATGGAGTGATAAATTTATTTTTACTAGGTCTTTTATTTTTAGAGCAATGTCATTACATGTAAAAAATCACACCTTTTCAGAAATCAATCACACATCTGTATTATTTTGTTTTATACCATTTTCAAGTGGGTATGAGCACCTATTTGAACTTTCTTGACATGAGTGAAGCAAACTGTAACAATAAATAGTCTTTTCTTGCTATTTTACAGTCATTTCCTTCATGAAGGACAGATATAAAATGTATTAGTAAGAACTCCTTTCCACAACATTGTGACAGCATATTATCTTTCTTCTTAAAAAAATGCTTGTTTTTATCAACACAAATTTTGAGAAGTTGCTCCAAAGTCTATGCCTTTATATTGAGGCTTAGTTAGATGCTTCCCTTTGCCAGCCACCCGCTGTCTGTGCCATGGCTTTATGGTAGAGAATATGATTTTCATGGGGTTTGGGCAAAGTCATCATCATTTTAATTGTTCTGGTTTGACTCATGACTAAGGGTGTGTTGCAACCCAATTCCTAATATTCAATGGTATTAACTAACTGATCATCTCCCTACACATCCATATGACTTAAAAGGCTTTTAGTATTTCTCTTAGGGATATTATGAATGTATTTGTATAATTTCTGGCACAGTGGAAAGATGACTTTCTGCTACGTTCTTTGCAGAATGTTTGCTTCTTCTCTCAAGGTTTTGCTAAAGTTGATTCTTAATTCCTCTCTTTAATTCTGCTTGGATTTATTTCTGCGTCACATTTTTGTTGTAATTGAACTAGTAGAAACCTTCTAGATAAAGCAGGTTTCTCTTTTTTCCCACTCAACTGAAATGACATGAACCTTTTCTTTGTCAATATCCTCTAGAACTTTCATCCACAATAAGCTGTAAAGAAAACAAACAATCTTTAAAATGGGCTTATGGGATTGTACATATAACTGAATACTTATGCTACTGTGATTGTATACTCCACGTTGCTATGGAATTACTGTGTATTTGTGTTCAGTTAGCCAAAAATTCTTCAGTTGAAAAGTCATACAAAGTGGTTATCATTCATAAGTAACCATGAGACACTTGGTCTCAAGTGGAATAGAACTACTTGTGTCAGTAAAAGCTGTGCATTACTCTTTAGTGCTTTGTTGCAGTGTGACCTCTCTGAAACCCATTCTTGGTTTAAATGACATAGAGAGACTTACGCAGATACTCCTAAGATACAGAGTTTTTCAATACATACAGAATTTTATTACAATATTGTGGATAAAAGCCTCTATCTTTGGATTCCTCCAACAAGCAGAAGGTCAGAGTTATGTGGAAATGCATTATCTTCATGCATTGATTGTTAACTAAAAAGTATGATTGTCCAGAAGAGGACATTGATTTCTGCACTATGTATTAACTTTCGTTCTTGGGGAGTTGATGTAGAGTTAAATGCATAATCAGCGATATATTTGTGTAGGTGCTAGAGTAAATGGGAATCTGGCTGTTGATTTCATTTTAATTACTTATTTGTAGGGAAGTTGTTTACAAAGATTGGAAAGATGCATCCTCTGTCCATTGTTATAACTAGCAGCATATTTTCAACCCCATCTATCCTGAAAACAGATACTTGTATGTATTTTTGTGACTGTTTGCTCTTGGTCTCTTGTATAAAATGACTCAATCCAGAATACTTTTGCTCACTGTACTTAGGAGCTTTGATCAACATGCTACCCCAGGTTAGTTGAGATTTATTGGTATGTGGTGCTTCTGGATTTCTGTCCTTAAAGGTGTGGAGTGGGGTGCAACTTTTCTGCCCTATCATTTAGTTTCTGCCTTGTTTGTCATTCAGTAGTAGAAGATCATCAAGCAGTGACTTTAGGGACAGTTTTTTAGATGGTAAATACTTGATTCCTTCACAGGTGGCATTTGTAGGTTGAGTGTCTGTTCCTCTTCGTACTATAACTACCCAAGAGTTGTCAGAGAGTGTTTCTGAATTGATGTCCGAGTGTTAGCAGATCCTGGTTTAGTATGATATTGAAGATGCCTTTTACAGTACCAGTACAGAACTGCATAAAACTGTTTCTCCAGCAATAATTGAACAAATACCTACGCATGGGTCTGTGCTTAGGAATTGACTGAAATTTCTCTGAATGACTCGGTTAGAGCAGTAAATTTTAAGTTATATGAACAGGAGTGGGTTTTACACATCTAAGAGTATTTCCGTGATGCTCAGTTCTTTCACTTGATACAGTAAGAAATACTAATTTAAGGTAGGCTGACGTTACTAGTGTTTGAAGAGTGCATGAAGAGCATGAAAAATGGCTACATGTGTGATATGTCTGTGAATTTAGTAGAATTCATAGCAGGGGGTTTTGACATGTGGGCCAGATTTTAATGAAAATGCATACAATGGTTGAGTGTTCTTGTAAATCTTGAGAGCTGCCACTAAGGCTTTCACAAGCTCAGCACTTGTGTCTGTCCCTATATCGCCCTCTGATATACTTACTTCATAGAATCATAGAATGTTAGGGGATGGACAGGACTTAGAAAGACTTCAGCTGGTTTGGGGGTTTGCTTGGTTTTGATTTTGCTTGCTGGATGAAGGCTTTTTGTTGTTATTGTTTGGATAGGGTTTTTTTAGGTTATTGGGTTTTGTTTGTTTGTTTTTGTCTTTTTCTTTTTTTTTTTTTTCCCACCCCCTCCTTACTGGTGGGTTTGTGAAGTAAGCTTCAAAAGCATGAATCACATGTAATTTAGTCAGGAATGTCTGCCTGCAGCCTTGTGTAAGCTGTGGAGTGCCAGCATCAGATGAGTCATACCAGACCAGCACTGTTTTGAAGTACCCTGCCTCTCGGGGCAGGTTAGCCTCCGTGAGGTCCCTTGCCGCTGGACTAGGCTTACTCTGGCACCTGAGCTGTCTCGGCTCTCTCCTGTACGTGTCATTCTGCAGTGCAGACATACCTTTTTCTCTGAGCATTTCCACTCCTGAGTTGCTGTCATTTGTGCTCTTATTGTCCCCTCTTGAGAGAGAGCTGTGCATCGGAGCTAGCTGGGCATTTCTTGGCAGTGTGCTTCTCCAGGTTTGGGTGGAAGCTGCAGTGTAGCCAGTGCTGCTCAGACTTTTGGTCTTCCACGCGAAAATGCTTTGGCGTTGACTTTGAGGCATTCTGACTTCTGTGTCTTGCCTCGTGTGGGCATAAACGTGCCCAGCCTGCCTCTCCACCTCCTCAAAAGGTTCTCTGCATAAATACGAAAATCTCTCTGACATTTCCACACGTCATTTAAGCAGACATTGGAAATATTATATTCCCCCTTGATATATATTGCTTATCGTCTCAAAGCTCCTCGTTGCCATGAGGTGGTGTTGCATGGTCTGAGTGAGTCACAGATTCCCGGACTGAGGAGAATCCCATGTGAAATCTGAGGAGCTGAGAGATGCTGAGATGAGGTGTCCAAATCCTCCTTTCCACATCCCAGAGGGAATATGTAGGAACAGCCTCCCCTTCCTTATGTGCCTCTGGGGGCACAATTAAGGATTAAACTAATTAGCATTTACAATTTATCAATTTCTTAAAAGCCAGAGTAAGTATAAATAGTTTCTACTGCCAGAAGAGTTGGGGTTTTTTCTCTTCCCTGCTCAGTTGTTGTTTTGTTAACATTTCACTCCAGCAGTTTGTCAGATCTTATTCTCACAGGAAAAAAATTTCTTGTGTCTGCTGTGCTGCTGGTTCTGTGTTCATGTCAACTTTACGTGACCCAAGTTACTGTTTGCATGCTCCTGTAAAATGGCAGATTTTGCATCTCTGAGCTATTGCCTCAACTTTTATGGAATTCATTTTTCTGAAGTGTGTTTCAAAATCCTTCTGCTAACATCATCAGAAGTTTTTGCCTGGGCTGGTTTGGATCTTTCTCTTCCACTCATTCCCTTTCACTCCTTAATGCTAAAAAAAACCCAAAATCTGTTTGTTATCCAAACTTAACCACAAAAGAAATAAAGCCAGGACCGTGTTTGGCAATACACACCTTCACAAAATGATAAAGGCTTTTTCACTTGGTGTACTTGGGCAGGATTTTGCCGTAGAGCCATGGCTGGTGCTGACCCCTCCACTGTCCAAGGTGGGGATTTTATCATGTGAGTGATGCCACCGTGTGCCACGGGAGTGGGGTGGCGGGAGTGCGTCAGCCTGGAGGGAACACCCCTGCCCGGGGTGGGGGACTCCGGCTCCCTGGCAGGGTTGGAGCCTCGGGAGCCCCTTCACAAATCCTGGAGGCAGCGGGGGCTCCTGCTGCAACATGATTCCCACTGTGCCCTGTCTTGACTGAGCCATTTAAAAGCGATAGGTTATCCTTCCCGTGTTTAAAATGTCTTTTGAGTCAGTCACTAGGCCTGATGAAGAAGTGAGTAACATTCCAAACTCCTGGGGAGAAGCCTATTTTTGCTTCCTCGAAGTGATATCCTACAATTGTAGGAGAGGAGTCTGATTTTTAATATTTCTTTTTTTTTCATTTAATTCATTGTAAAAAAAAAAAACACCAAGACTTCTTGATTCTTGGGTTCTTTTGTGTACAACCCTGGAAGAATTCACACCTTTATTACTGAATGTTGCTCTACCCTCTGATCACTCTTCCCTTTTCTGTTTTTCACATTTGCAAAGGAAACCTTCAAAACATCTTGACAGCCTAAATCAAAACTGTGAAAAGGTGTCAGCTGCTCCACTAAGCTCAATAGATTTCTCACATAAAGCAGGGATTTAGAAAAACACTTAAATACTTGATTCTCTTAAAGCATGTGCTGAAGTGCCATTGAAGTACCTGTTTGTGCAGCTCTGTGAATTTGGTACCAGGGGTTTGTTCAGTCAGGCCTGTTTCACTGCTTATAACCTTAGCAAGATGAGTGAACTGAAGTGCTTGTACCACCACTCTGAATACATCCATTCCTCATGCTAAAATAATAGATGTACAAATTTAGCTTAATAACAGAAGAGTTCTAGGACAGTTAGTCTCACTTTCCACACTCATGTTTCATTCACTGCAATATTCTGCTGCAATTTCCAGTGCTTCTGGAAATTTTTCTGGAGACCTTACTTTCATTGTGCTCTGCAGCATTTCACTGCAGGCAGCTATAAGGATGAGGAATCACTTAAAATCCTATGCTTCAGGTACTTAGTGCTATTTGTGGAGCCGTTGAGCAGCACACAGCCTTTAATATATTTATCCTCAATTATCTTTGTGAAGTTTGCATCTATTATTACTCTGCCTGGGAAAACAAGGTACAGAAAAGTAAAGCCAGAAGTCAGACAACCCGTCTGCAGCACAACGAATAATTGGACCCATGGATCCCAAGCTGCCACTATAATCACTGTACTGCATACCTCAAATCTCTAATAATTAAAATTACTGTCTGAGACAGCGGTTGATGTGGTGGGCTGGAGCCTTTACATTTGGGAATATGAGAACGGCATGTAAAGATTTGAATTTTGCAGACCAGTTTTATTTCAGCTCTACAATTTCATGTTTTGAGTCAGTTTTGGTTTTCACAAGACCACACTCCAGATAGTGAAAGAAAAGCATACTTGGTTTAAAACTCACTGGAAATGCTTAGTTAAGAGATTACCTTCAAGCTCTGACATTTACTACCATTTTTTTCATCACAACTTAGGTGTAAGTTTAGAGACTTCTTAAAATTGTGATGTTAGTTTTTAACGGATGACTTCATCACATCTGTGGCTTGTATGTTAGGTCATGTAAGGTTTTATAATGCTGTAATACCTGTTGCAGCACTGGATCAGAATAGACCCCTAAGGAATGGGATATCTACAGTCCAGCTAACGTGTTAAGTGCTTTGCAAATTTCATTCCCTTTAATGAAGGCTCCTTGAAAATTATTGGTATTTCCTTAGTATGGAGCACTGCAAAAAAAGAAAAAGAAAAAAAAAGAAAAGGAGCAAAACAAACCAGGGCAAAGCACTTTGTAGTTACTGTATGTAAAGGGTACTGTCTACAAGAGGATTTACAGAAATGCATTGTCTTTCTTTTTAATTACCCAGAGCTGTAAAGAATGAAGTTTTACTGTTTATTGGCTTAATGGTGTCTTTGTTTGGGACTTGATCTAAAAAATGACCTGCAAGGCTTGCTTTTATTTGACAGTAAGAAATCTTGGAAAAAAAATCAGCCTTAACTCTCTTAAACACAAAACATGAGGTATGAAGTGCTGCTCACTCCTTTTTTTAAGAAGAGCATGCCACCAGTGTAATTCCCTTTTGAAATATGAAAATGGGGCTACAGATAAAACAGTTTTATTTTTGGAAGGTGGAAAACTGTTTTCCAGCTGAAGTGCATTCTCAAATATTTGAGGAATTAAGTCTAACTGTATTGATATGACAGTTGCTGTATACTCAGTGTATTCATTGGAAGGCTTACATTTGTTTCCAGTGATTTATTATTTGTGATTTTAGTCTGCTTTGTGTTGAAATTCTGCGAAAGCCCACACAGAGCTGTTTGAAGGAATGTTAAGATTACTAATAATGAACAAACTCTGTGGCTTCCACAGGTAATTATGTAAATGCTGTTTAATATAGACATATATTTGAGGTACAGAGACTCTAGCAATAGCTATCAACTTTTCATTTGATAATCAGATACATGGGTGTATACATTTACACTACAATGCATTGCTATTTTGTTTTTGTTTTTAGATTGCTTTGTTTTTAGAGTTTCTCTAAATGCCTTAAAATACACTAAGGGGGTATTTGCACAAGGGGATACATGGGCTGTTAACGTTATGGCTGTTTAGTTTTTCTGATTCTTTTTCTTTTTTTTTTTTTTATCTGTATTTTTCTGACTTCTAGTTGCCTGTAGCTTTTGAATTGAAGAAAATAGCCTCTGGGAAATCAGTCATAAAATATTCACTTTAAGGAGGTGAAGATTTCATCTGTGTACATGCTTTTTAAACTTGTAAATACAAGTTTTCAATGGGCTTCTAGTCTGTGAAAGTGAGTTGCAGAGTTAGATGTGTGGAAAGGCACTTAGATTTGCTTCTGTTGCATATTATATCCATTTAGAACTGAATGAGTTAAGAGGGTAGGCATGTGTGCTCTAATGATCTCAATATTGAACTGTGGTGACTGTGTGAACTGTTGGTGCTGTCATTGACCAGTAATATAACTGAAACTGAAGAGATGCGTCTAGCATAACTGCCACTGGTGTGCTTTTTAAAACAGCTTTTTATACCATGCTGCCTCATCCAAGGAAGTATTGAGTAGTGATGTTCCACACTCCTTGTAAATAGCAAGACTTCAAGGAAGATTTAATTGTTTCTTTTCTTTTTCTTTTTTCTGTTTAATACATGGAAAGAATGTAGAGGTAAAAATACTCTAGCAAAGGGAGGCTGTCAGGATTTATGTTAGGAACAAGCACCCCTTTCACCACTTGTATCATATGATTACATTATTATTCTAATGAATTGTGGTAGCTTGAAGTTGTAAGAACAACAGGTTTTCTCCCTGTTGTGCTATAGTACTAGATTTTGCATTATTAGGTAGTCCTGGGCATCAGTGACAACCTGGGTTCTTACATTTAGCAATATCATCTACCTGACAAACAAAAAATGCTACCTATTCCATTATATGAAAGCAGGTTCAACATGAACCTAATTGTAGACTATAGGCATGCCTTTTCCCCTTAATTCTCTTACAGAGTGATAGTCTGCATGTCCTGTGCCATTTACATAACAAAGTTTGATGCAAAAGTCGAGTGTAGGGGGGTTTTTTAAGTGTATTGAGTGATTCATTATTTTCCTTTTGTGTTTTGCTGTTCCTTATTTTGATCTGTAGGATGGAGAAATTCAGTGAATGCTTGTCATAGTGAATGCTTGTGGTAGTGAAGCTTAAATTTTTTATAAAATGTTCTGCCTTGGAATTGTGTTCACAAAGCTCTTTAAATGAGTTAACCATGTATTTTGTCCATTACTCTGTTTTGAATTTATTCCAGAGTGTGATTATTGTTTATATATCCTGGATGTCTGTCTAAGACAATGTGGTTTTAAGAAAGAGGGGGAGGGTGGTGGGTCAGGGGGAATCTTATGTAAGGCGACATTATCCTAAATATTTTCTTTTTCTTTTGTTTTCACTTAGGAACTTTATGTGCTTGGTGGAGATGGAAAAAGATGAAAAAAAAGCTGGCCTGCTGGAGAAAGAAGGCTGCAAACACTTAATGGAACTTTATTACTGTGGAACCGTGTTTTGAGTGCTCCTCCTAGACATCTTTCATAAATATACTAGATACCAGTTTGATATGATTGGAAACCTGGTTCACCAACAGTATACACTGGAAGAAGCTCGCTTGGAATATGACATTTTGTATTGTTTCTGAAAGTCTGTGAGAAGATACTACAGACATCTGCCTATTATTTCTCAACTCCTGCATCTCTATTCAGCTACAGCAAAACTTGTCTTTGAAGTGAATAGAACCAGAGCCCTTTTGGAAACTTTTATTGAACATGACTCATGGAGAAGAGCTTGGCTCTGAGATGCACCAGGATTCTGTTGTTCTAACTTACCTAGAGGGATTACTAATGCATCAAGCAGCAGGAGGCTCAGGTACTGCAGTTGACAAAAAGTCTACTGGGCATAGTGGGGAGGATCAAAACTTTAAGATTTCTGGAAATATTTTTCCCAGCTGTCAAAGTAATGGTCCAGTTCTTAACACAAATACATATCAGGGATCTGGCATGCTGCACCTCAAAAAAGCAAGACTGTTGCAGTCTTCTGAAGACTGGAATGCAGCAAAGAGAAGGCGGTTGTCTGATTCCATTGTGGATTTAGATGGAAAAAAGGAAGCTTTGTTAGCTGGCATGGTTGAAAATGTGCCTAAAGGCAAACAGGATAGTACATTACTTGCCTCTTTGCTTCAGTCATTCAGCTCTAGGCTGCAGAGTGTTGCTCTGTCACAGCAGATTAGGCAGAGCCTTAAAGAGCAAGGGTACTCCCTTAACCATGATTCTTTGCATGCGGAGAAAGATTTAAGGTGCTATGGTGTTGCATCCAGTCACCTGAAGACTCTACTGAAGAAGAGCAAAGTAAAAGATGAGAAGCTGGACAACAGCCTGCCTGATATAACAAAGAACCTGCCCAAAGAGAGGTTTATAGAATCTCCTCATGCAGTGCAGAGCGGATCTAAAGTGATAAATGAGCCACTGTCATGTGCTGCAAGATTACAAGCTGTTGCAAGCATGGTAGAGAAACGATCTAGTCCTGCTGCCTCACCGAAGCCCAGCGTAGCATGTAGCCAGCTAGCTTTACTCCTGTCAAGTGAAGCTCACTTGCAGCAGTACTCCAGGGAACACGCTTTAAAAGCACAAAATGCAAATCAAATAGCAAGTGAGAGGCTTGCAGCTATGGCCAGATTACAAGAAAGCACTCAGAAAGATATTGGCCAATTCGGTTTAGCAAAAGGAATGACGAGCCATCTCAATGGTCAAACAGGTTCAGCAACCAAAACAGTCTCTAGCAAAAGCAATATGGCACCATTTCAGAGTTCAGTGGGAATCATGCATTCATCTCCCAAACCTGTGGGATACAAAAGTACTTTGGAAAGGAGTAACTTGAAAACCTCTCCCAGCAACAGTTTGCTCTTGCATCTACTGAAGAGCCAGAATACTAGCAAACATGTTAAAGGGCACGAGCAGAGTGAGAGAGCCAGCATTTTTGAAGACAGCAGCACACCAACAACAATCGATGAGTATTCAGACAACAATCCTAGTTTTACAGAAGATGACAGCAGTGATGATGAAAGCTCCCATTCTAACTGTCTTCCTATAGACCTATCCTTTAAACAGAGGACAGATAAAACAGATACAGGTCCACCTGCATCACTGGATAACCTGACTCAGTCCTTGCTTCATACCTGGGATCCAAAAGTTTCCTGTCCAGAGATCAAGGAAGACAAAGACACTCCAAAAACTCCTAAGCTGAATCCCCATCAGAAAGTAACACTGCTTCAGCTGTTACTTGGGCACAAGAGTGAAGAAAAGATAGACAAGAGTAATGACCCTCAGGGACCACACAGTGCAGCTGATGTGGCAAAATTCACTGTACAGACTGGTAAAAGGACTCCTGTTATGGACAGTCCCGGTGCAAACCGAATGACGCCGTTAAGCACTCCACCTCTGCTGGCTTCAGCAAAAGCAGACTCTCCTATAAATCTCTCACACCAATCGTTGGCCATCAAGCGTAGCTCACCTCCGTATGCCTGCAACATCCAGCCGGACAGAATGGTGAATCCTGCATCTAAACACTTGATAGACCTTTCTAAAAACAAAGAAATTCAAGGAGCCAAGCTGAGCAGGAACGACAGTCCCCAGAACTCCTCTGCGTTCAGTGCCAGCAAGCTGTTGCAGAACCTCGCTCAGTGTGGCATGCAGACTTCCATGTCAAGTGACGAACAAAGATCTAGCAAACAGCTGCTAGCAGGCAATGCAGATAAACCTGTTGGCTTGATTGATAGATTGAACAGCCCTCTGCTTACAAATAAATTGAGTACGCATGAAGAAAATAACAAAATCTACAGTTGTCAGCCTGCACCCGCTGAACAAGGACTTCCAGCTTCAGAAATAGAAAATCTCCTTGAAAGACGCACTGTCCTTCAGCTGCTTCTGGGAACTCCCAATAAAGGTAAAAGTGAAAAGAAAGAGAGGATGCTTTTAAGAGATGAAAGTTCTCAAGAACAGACCGATAAGGCTTTGAATGAGCAAATACTGATGGTGAAAATAAAAACTGAACCGTCTGAAGAATCGAATGTTCCTTATAATTCAAATGCACAACAAGTGAGAGAGTGCAAGGGTAACAAATTTCAAGGGTTTGTTCATTCACTGAAGAGAAACACAGCTGCTTCTCCAGCATCTGAGGAGTTGAAATCTGAGCCTCTCTCACCTCAGGATTTCTCTTTTTCCAAAAATGGCCTGCTAAGTAGGTTGCTGAGACAGAATCAAGACAGTTACCCTGTAGATGAGCTGGACAGGAGTCACCGAAACAATGAGCTGACACACCTTGAATCAAAGAGTCTTTGCACAGTACCGAAGAAGAGGAAGCTTCATGCTGAGCCTTTGGAAAGTCCATTAAAAAAAATGAAAAATAATGTGTCTGATGCTGCAAACAATCACGCTTCTCCTACTGAGGCATTGTACGGGCCTTTGCTTAACCATCAAGAACTGAAATTCAGCAGAAGTGATGCTGAATTTAAATATGCTGTAAGTCATGGTTCAAATAATGAAAGTGAAAATAGGAGTTGGTCTAGAGACAGTAAAGGATTTAATGTGTTGAAACAGCTGCTTCTGTCAGAAAACTGTGAGAGAGATCTGTCACAACATAGGAACAGCATGCTAACAGAGGGCAAGAAAAAAGGAAACAAAACCAGTTCAACAATGAATAAACCTGAATTCAGCATTTCTTCAGTAAATGCATTAATGGGAAGCCCTGTGCAACAGAACAATTGTGTGGATCATAGAACATTTCAGTATCCTGTAGCAGTAAAAAGTCCTGCCAGTTCTCCCTTCCCAGAACATTTGGGGAGTACAGTATCTAGACTCGAGTCTGACCAGTTTAGTATGTGTCCCATGCCCACTGAAAAAGGGCCCATCAGATGGGTGATCACAAGTATGGACAAGAATGATTATGAAAAAGACTCTCCGAGGCTGACCAAAACCAATCCAATATTGTACTACATGTTACAGAAAGGTGGCAATTCTGTTAGTAGCCACGAAGCACATGACAAAGAGATTTGGAATGAACCTTCATTTACTGGTAGTTCGACTCATGTTACAATCAAAGAGGAGTTGACCTCTGATTCAGAGCTTAAAACTCCCTTTAGTAACTTAAGAAGCCCTTACAACAGCCATATGGGGAGTAAGACTTCTCATCAACATGGTGTGAATGGAGAAGTGCATGGACTTCTAGAGAAAGTGCTAACAATCAAAAAAGAGCCAGAATAAACTACAGTCTCCTCATGAGTTTACAATCAGTGGTTTTGAATCTTTGTTTAAAAAAAGAAAAAAAAAAAAGAAAAAAAAGTACAAACTTAACTACTGTATAAATTGAGCATGATTTTAGAAAAGCATGGTCTAATTGAAACATGTTTTCATTTGATAAACTTTTTATTTTTTTTTCTGGTAATGTTATTTAAAATACATGTAGATAAAATTTGCTTTACAATAGATTGTCACAAGGAAACTAGAAAGGTTGTAATTTGTACAAGACGTTTCTGTATGTATCAGATTAAGTTATGAGCACTCTTTGATCAGAGTCTTACTTGGATCTGCAAGTTTTTGGTATAACATAAAATGTAAGCGTACAGCCTAGGTGGTGGTAATGCTACGTTTCCCTCCCTTCCTGTAAAATAATCCTTATATTTTGAAAACCTGAGCATCGAGACAGTGTACTTTTTCTTTCTTTCTTTTTATTTTTTTGAATGTTTAATATGTGTTGTGAAATTATAAGAATATCTTTTAAGAAATGGAGCAGTCCATCCAAGGTATTAGCTTGTTATATTGGAAAACCTGTGTCAGTGTTAATAACTGAAATGCACTGAAATGTATTTTTTAGTGCTTCCAATTTTTTTTTTAATTGTTAAATCTTGTTTGTGGTTCTGCCAGAAAAGTGGTGTAAAATCTGTTTTTCTTCCTTGCCCTGCTTTGGAATGCCTTCCTCAGAATCCTTAGTCATAGTTATGAGTTACTAGTTACAGTTAAGGGTTTTTTCTAGGTTTTTATACAAAAGGCAGTTTTTCATGCAAGTACTTCATGAGTCCTTTTGTCAGTGTATTCCTGTCACTTCCCTGCTTAAGAGGGGAAAGCCAAAATGCCTCTTAGAGTAGCATGATTGAGAAAACTTAGTATGTATATTTGGTGAGGAAAACGGTAAAAAGTGAGTGAAGCGGATGAGCGGAATTATCTTCCAGCAACATCTTGCTTCCCATGCATTTTGCAGAAGGATACCAGCTGCACTAAAGGAGCACATCAGACTTCCACTCAAAGATGGAATAGGATTTTAATGAAAAATGTGTTGGCCTCTTCCTACAGCTAGGGAGAAGAACCATATTC
>VYZU01039769.1:0-12005 GCA_013401355.1 Ceyx cyanopectus | reverse complement strand
TAAAAAAAAATAATAATAATTTGGGGGTTTTCTAAACAAAAAATTAATTTCTACCCCTTGATATAGGTTTATTTTCCATTTGAGGATTTAAAACCACATTCTCTTTGTGACAGTTACTGTAATCTTTGACCCAAGTGGAGCACTCCTCTAGAGAATCTCCTCCCACTCTCAGGGCAGAAATGATTGCTTGTGGATCTCCACAGATGACAGGCTGTCCAGCGCTGAGAAACTGCATTAGCTTTCTACACGAAGAGAATTTAAACAGACGGGACAAGCAGAGGTCTCCGAGAAGTCGTCACTATCCACACCACTAGCCAGGAGCTTTCGCCTGCAGGCACCACTTTGCACAGCAAAACTTTTTCTCTTGGAAAATCTAATTTGATGGGAAAACTTTAAACTCAGGTATTATGGAAAAGGAGCTCCTCTTGAGTTGTTCATGCTTTTAACTTAAATGTTGAAGGTGAGACTTGTCAAGTCTGCTGTTAGCAACGTTACTGTATCTCATTTTTTTTAGCAGTACTTGAACAAGCCACACATACTACCTTTGGAAATAGCTAAGAAAATAGTCTTTTTTTAAAAAAAAAAAAAAAAGCTAAAACTAGTAACAAATGTCACTCTCTTTCCACATAGAGTCCTTCCTGGAACTAAGGATGGGTCCAGAATGAAGGCTTTGGGCTTGAACAGACTGCCCTTGGGAGGACAATGAATAAACACATTAGAAAACTTGCAGCAACAACAAAAACAACCAAGTCAGACTTCAGCTTTTTAAAGCTTCAAGTTAACTGTACCTAGAACAATATGCTTGTCAAAGATGAGGGAGGAACTGCTCTTAGCTAATTGAGAAACCTTTCTGAAGTAGACTTGTTAAATGTACTAGTATTTTCAGATGGCATTGGGCACTTCATACTAGAAAAAAATGGTTTGCTGAGAATACTTCCTGTACCAGGAGGAAGCAATGCAAGTTGTTCACGAAGCATGAAAGCAAGATGAAGCAAGAAGAGTATTAAAGCCTTAGAGCACAGTGTGATGAGGTAGCACACGAGCAGCCAGTGGAACTCCAGAAGTATCAGTACTTTTACAATTCTTTGACATTATGTGGTTTCTCTGAGTCATTTCCCCACACTGTGGAATGCTACAGTGAAAAGCATTTGGAAACAAGTTGTATGAAGAACCACCTGACAGAAGTGAGGGTTCCTAGTTATGGAACTGACACGATCCATCTCTCCACAAAACCTCATCACCACCAAACCATCACACTGGCTCAGTTCTCAGGTGGTAACCAACACCTGTGGTCCTGCACATGCAACTGGGTGAAAGCATTTCCAAGTCATCATGAAAGAATAAGCCCAAGTTTAACTCAGAAGAAAGCTTAAGTACTCTTAATAGTTCTTTACTCTGGCTTTAAGTGTAGGTGTTAGCTGTAACAATTAAAAATACTGTTTGTGATTTCTTTCTTACAGCAACATAAAACCACTACCTGTTTAGAATGGAAGCAATCTGTTGGCATTGTTACAGTACTGGTCCAGCCACAGCTTCTCTTTGGAAAAGGTCTTCCTCCATTAAGCATGGTAATATCCAAAAGGTGTCCAACTGAACAGCAAGTGACAGCTGACCCTCTACTCACTAGCTATTGCACATCTGCACATTCAATCTTCTGCTCACTGTCAACTGGACCATAGACTTCAGCAGTCCATACCTCCCAGCCCACAGCACAAAGCCATGCTAAACATCCCAGCAGCACTCGTGATTTGTCTAATAAGGTCAAGAAGCCTGAAAATAGAAAAAAATAGTCTCATGGAGCAGTTTTATCACACTGACAGTTTAACACAAGCAACCATTAAATAAGTTCTGTGCAGTTTCTTAAAATAGGTTCATATACCAGCATAAATAACAATTTGCCAAAAAAGCAAACAATGGCCAGAGCTGGATGATTAAGTAGCATCTGCATGTCAAAAACTAGAATCACTCTTCAGTTCTACAACCTCAATGTATTTTCCGTATCTGTGTTAAGCCCATTCAAAAGTCTACACAAAGTAGAAGGGTTAAAAAACAAAAAACAAACAAAAAAAAAACAAAACAAAAAAAACCCACCCCAAACAAACAAACCCAAGACTAATTAGCTGTCTAGTAGCTTAAAAGGCAGTTTGTTCCATGCACATTCAGCACAGAACTAACATGTTTTGAGTCTCAATATAATTACCAACTTTGTTCTAAAATGCCAGATCTCACTAGGAAGGGCCTCTGTGGGGTACTCAGCTCTTCTTAGGAAGAGGACAGAAATTACTGTGGGCTCCTGAATTCCTTGTATGAACTCAAATCCTTATAAACACAAATCTGTATCCTTTGGCATACTATACGTCACTTATGTCGGCCACTCTGATTTTGCTCCATCGCATCAGCAAAATGCCACAGAAACAAACAAAAAGATGTAGCTTCAGAAACAGTACCACAGAAGACAGGAGGGTCTTTCCCCCAAGCTCTGTATATGTAACCAAAATTAGAACAGACTGATCTCAACGCTTGAGATACACACTATCTTGGGATAATGTGTTCATACCCACTACCTTGGGAGAGGAAGGGTGGAAAAGGGAGGAGAAAGAGTGCGGACGCCCATGCAGGAATGAGGAACAGGAAAAATGCAATCCATTTTATCAGAGCCAATCCCTTATCAAGCATTATATATATATATATATATACACACACACACACACTATACATAGATATGTGAAAAGAGTGCTTTTAGGAAGTAACAGACACAAGAGAAAGCCTTCTACTAGTACTCGGGTCAAGTACATGAATCTACTAAGGCCAAAGTTCCTCCTCTAGACTCTAGAGAGTCATCTTATAAATTACTATAAAACATAATTGAATACACAAAAGGCTTGGCTAGTGATCTAACAATCAAGTCGGTGCTGCCGCTCGGGTCGGTCTCCCCATACCTTCAAACGGCTCATGAAAGTCAACGATTCAACCACCGGCCCCCAACCCAAACGTCTCCACCAAAGCATCGGTACGCCAGCTACGCCCGCAGGGATCGCTCGGGGGCGGCGATGGCGGCGTCGACCCTTAGGTGTCTGTCCGATGCCGAGCACTCGAACGTGCGAGGAAACACCAGCGCCCTGGGGCAACCGCGGGCTGAGCTGCGGGACGCTGCCGGGCGCGGCTTTTTAGCCAATATCCTCCGTGAGAGCCCCCGGCTGCCTCCCCTGCCCCGGGACACCCCCACCCGCCTCCCTCCGACGTGGCTGCCGGCAGCGGGGAGCAGGGAGAGCCCGATGGGTGGCGGCCAGCGCAGCAAAGCGCAGGCGAGGCGCTGCCCACCCCACCCCCCCGCCCAGCGAGCTCAGGGGCCGGCCCGGGGTGGGGGTCACCCGCCGGCCCCGGGTCGGCCGCCCTCCCTCCCTTCCCCACCCTCCACCGCCGGGGCCGGCTGGAGGGATGGGGCCGGGCCCCCGCCCGCACTCACAGGATGCCGGAGCAGGAGGTGCACACGAAGCTGCCCACCGTCATGTCGGTGTAGGTGGGGCCGCGCTGGTCGCAGTCGAAGCACTTGCGGTTCGGCGGGAGGCTGCTCATCTCCCGCAGCAGCTTCAGGTGCTTCTCCTCCTGCTTCCGCTTGGCGCTGGCGGCCATGGCCCCCGCCGGCGAGGGACGGCCCGGCACAGCACGGCGCCGGGCCGCGCAAACACCCCGGCGGCTGCGGCGCTCCCGGGCCCGGCCGGCAGGCGAGGGGGCCGGGAGAGAGGGGAGGAGGAAGGGGCGGGGAGGGCAGCCGGCGCCCGCCGAAGAAGCCGGGGCGGGAGCGCAATAGCCGCGGCCGCTGGCAGAGAGCGGGGGCGGGGAAGGCCGGCGGCGGCGGCAGCAGGCCTGGGGCGGCTGAATGACGAGCCGGGGCGGAACCTGCGCGACACCTTTATGAGATCAGAGCAGGAGANGGAGGGGAGGGAGGGGAGGAGGAAGGGGCGGGGAGGGCAGCCGGCGCCCGCCGAAGAAGCCGGGGCGGGAGCGCAATAGCCGCGGCCGCTGGCAGAGAGCGGGGGCGGGGAAGGCCGGCGGCGGCGGCAGCAGGCCTGGGGCGGCTGAATGACGAGCCGGGGCGGAACCTGCGCGACACCTTTATGAGATCAGAGCAGGAGATGGCGGCGGAGCGGCGAAGCCCGCGGCAGCGCCCCCTCTCGCGCGGGAGGACGCCCCCGGCCCGGCCCCGCCCGGGGTGGTGGCTCGGGCGGGGGCACCACCCCCTGTGACCCGACGCGGCGGGGAGAAGGGCTCCCCAAGTTGGGGCAAGTGTCCCAAGGAGACACCCTCGTGGTAAAATCACAAAGAAATGTACGACGCCGGGGAAAAGGGGTCGCCCCGGGAGGCGCTCGGGACGCGACCGCTGAGGCCGCTCTCCACAGGCCCCTCAGGCTGACGGGAAAGGGGGGTCGGCGCTGTGCAACAGCCAGCGCCGGCTTCACCCGCGTCTTGTGGACCCCGATCTACCCTCCGAGCCACCCTCCAAATCCCCCAAGGCCTGAACGTTGGCTCATAGAGACTCGTGAGCGCAGCGGCCCAGGACAAGGGCCAGATCCTGCCCTTAGGTCATGACAACTCTAATAAAAAGCTCCAGGCTGGGGCTGAGCAGCTGGAAAGCATTGGGAGGGGCCCTGTGAGGGATGGTCAACAGCCGGCTGGCCAGCAAAGGGACGTGGGGGCCATGGTGCTGCACTGGGGCCCAGCAGGAGTAGGTGGAGCAATTTGCACAAGGCAGAGGGACTTGTAAGAAGAACTTTGTTATGGGTCTCCTGGTTTTTGATATGGAGATGAAAGATGCACAACTTCCCCTGGGTAATTTGGCTGTTGGGGCCTGACTGGACACTTTTCTCATGAAAAGAAAGAGACCAGAGCCAGCAGTTGCATAGAGCTGCTGATAAGACTTGAGCAACCCTCAACTCTGGCTCCAGCTCAAATACGCCACTGATCTACAGAACTCATGCTTGTTCTTTACGCAGGTTACCTAATTCTTTGGACTATTCTTCAACAGCATGTAAAATCACTGTAAAAAAAAAATGTACTTTATAATTTAGTGATTTAATTTGCACAACTGCCTGGCAACACTATGTGTGATTAAAATCTTTAAGGTTCAGTGATTCCCAGCACAACATATTTAGGGTCTAGCTTCATACCTCTGACGTCAGTACATGTGTTAGCACCAGCTTTTGTAGGAGTAAGATCTGATCCACTGTGTTTTCCTCATAATTGTAGTTTAAAAAAATCAAGGACTAGGTGTTCAGCATCAGTAATTCAGCATTCCTCCTCTGATTTCTCTCAGTCTGATGAGGTAGGTGCAACTAGTGCTGAGTTTTAAAACCAGAGTATAATGCACTGAGATCAAATTTTTAATTAGGAATGGCAGGAGCTGTTCACAGTGGAAACTAAACATCACTAAATAACTAAACAATCACAAATGCTTCAATAGCATTCTTAAAAGTAAATATGAAAAATTTTAAGTCTCCCAAGGACCAGTTCTCGCTGCTTCCTCAGGTCTTTTGCCTCGCTTTGAAATGATGATATTCTTGTTACTCAGGAGGTTTAGTTTGATTTTGCCTTTTACAAAACACGCTGACATTGGACATTTGCCAATGACCTAAGTGACCTAGAGTAGATGACCTAAATTTAAGGAGGGGAAAAAAAATGTTTTAAGGTTAAAAAATAAGGTGTTGTTTTTTCCTGGAACACACTTTGAAGAGCAAAGCAGAAAGTTGCTACATATGATCGGGTTTTGTTTTGACATGAGTTGAAGGTGCTCCCTAACTGAAGTGAGAATGTCCAACTTCAGCTGCTTATGTTGAATGTCACACAGGAACGTGCCACCATTGTAACTGATATTGTCATAGCCATTAAAATGTGGACCTGAGCTCCCAGGGGAAGTCCCAGGGCTGTCAGAATTGATCCCACTGATCTGCAGGAGTCTCAGGGAGGTCATATTGCACTAGAGCAGCCCCTCATCTGTTTTGTGAAGAAAAAGTTCTAACCTTCCTCATGGTCGGCACCAAGATGGGCTTATGCTAGTAGGTAAAAGACCTTTGTTAACTTTAATTTGGTTTAAAAATAACTTTTTTAAGCTACTGAGCCGCTCCATTCTATATCTTATAAAGCCATTTAACCCCAGAAAACTACAGAACAAGACTTGAGGGTCATGAGGATAATTTGATGCCTTTACAAACATCAATAAGCTCTGTGGATATGGGTTCTTCCAAAGTCTGCAACCACCTCTGCTCCCAGTCTTGGGTTCTATTCTTCAGCTTTACTCTCTTGGTTTCTTTTTTTCCTGCTATATTTTTTCTGTTTCCCTACCACAGAACCTGAATTTCCTTTCCTGCAGCTTCTCTGACCCAAATTTGTTTTCCATTCTCTCCTCCTAGAGACTAGACTTTTGTGGATGGAAATACATTGGCCAGCTGTTTATTCCAAAAGTGTTTAGTCCCTGCTGCACCTGCTACAGTTTTTAGCATTAAAGTTAATTTTTCAACAAGACAACCAATGATTTCTTATGCTTGCAATGTTTCTCTTTAAATAATAAAAAAATTTTAAAAAGAACATAAAAGTTAGTCCAGTCATGAGTAATAATATCTGAAAAATACTGTTTCAGTAAGCCCTTAAATATGCGTTAATAGGGTATAAATGTATAATATACGAGCACATAATCACAGGGGTTTATTGTCAGGACCAAAAGAAACAAGAACATACATTTGGGAGATGAAAGAAGATACTGTCCATTTATCACTAGGATTGAGGTCAATAACATCCATTTTAAAGCAATTAACCCAGGAGGCTAAGTGAGGTGAAAATTATCATATTGAAAGACTAATGGGCTATCAAATCCATCTTGCTTCACTGTTGATGGGCACACAAAATTAATCCTGGGATTAGGTATCTCAGATCTGTGGTGATAGGCCACGGCACTATTTGTGTATGAAGGGTGCCTCATGGAAACACTCTCCATAGGCTTTCTTCATTGTCTACTTCTGTTTTCTTCTCATAAAACTGAAAAAAAAAAAAAATGTCCATCGATTAAAACAAACAAACAAACCATAAATAAATTTAGTTATTGAATTTTAGCTCTTTAGAAAATTGTTCAGAAGAGCAAGCAGCTTCTGCATTACCTGACTTTTGCTTCCACTTGTTAGATAAGCCCTATGCTCTCCTGTCTGGACTGGAGCTACTGGGGATCCTTCAAGCCTGTCATGCATAAGATTATGATTGTTTAACTACCTTTAGATTTACAAGTTGCTTCAGGCACTGTGCTTAGTGAATAGCAGATTTTACTTTTTTTTCAGCAGGGGATTTTTGAGCGCAGGCTTGTCCCAGCTCATGGCTCATCCAGCCTAGTTCAACAGGAGGTTTTCATAGCCAGGGGGATATTTCAACTTCTTCTAAAGCTACAAGCATTTTCCATTTTTAGTGAGAAATTCTGACAGCCGAGGAGGCGTTATTCTCCTCCTGCTTTCTATCTTGGTCAGTGATGTTGAAAGGTTACCAGTATTAAAACCTTGCACCTTTATTTGATAAAGTTCTTGAGTTCCCATGGTACCTGAAGAGTAAAAGATCGGATTGCTGCTTGTAACCACCGACCAGGCAGCGGAAAGAATGTGCCTACCTACAGGGGCGGTAAAACATCTGTCAGAGGATTATCTTGTGAGGTGAGTGGGTTTTATTTTTAAGTTTTTAAGTTAATCTTTACAGAACATTTCATTTTAGGGAAATTCTCTCCCACTTGTCTGAGCAGCAACAACTTAATTTTCACATTAAAGTTTACTTATTCCTTCAGCCATTAATAGGATTTGTATCTAAAGCCAAGTGTATTTGCAGGTTCAGTTCTTCAGTACCTTTTCTTCTCGATGATGGGCATGTCCTGTCTGTTTTCTGTAAAACTCCCATGGGAATGAAGAGAGGCCTTTGTTCCTTTCCACTAATGAATCTAAATTATTAATTAGTCAGTCTAATTTGTATAGACTGCTGTTGGTTAGTGCTACCTTACAACTACCTTAGATATGGCAAAATGAACGACAGGTAATTTGGTAAGTGTCGTCATGGAGGGAAACACAATATTCAAACAGTTGGGAGAAGCACTATTTTCAGTGTTCTTTTATTTGGCCACACTTTACAAGCCTCAGATACTTTGCTTCAGACTTTCCTATCGATTTAATTATTTTAATAAACATCACTTGAGGGCTGATTTGGGGAGCACTTGGGCAGAATTAACTGTTCTGAGCAGTTAATTCTGCCCTAGTGGTTATTCTGAGAGCAGTGTTCACAACCGGACACTACACATAGAAACCAGGGCCAAAATTTTAATTCTCTAAGTCAGCCTGAAGATACAAAGCATGAAAAAGGTGAGAAAGGAAACAAATGTGGACTGAGTCTAGGATGCCAAGACTAGCCAAAAAATACACATGATGCACTCTGCTTTCTGAAACACTGAGATGGCAAATCAATGACTCCAGTATAGTAGTATCTGAGTCTTGCCTGTGAACAGAGAGTGTTATACACGACACTGAATAAACCAATGAAAGTAACAAGTACCTGAATAATAAAAAGTCATGGGAACGTCCATTTGGGTTTAAAGCGGGATGAACAAGAATAGTATCTTAGAGCAATGGAGACAGATATGATAAAATAGGGCAATTTGGGAAATGGAGCTTTCAGATGTCAGATGTTAAAACAGAAGAATAAAAAAATATGCAATGTGATGCTGAATATGGGAGAATTAAGTTATTCAGTCATCCTGTATCTGAAATAAAATATTTTGGAAGTGAAATCCAATCCTTCAAATTTAGCACAATTTTTCTCATTACTGGAATTTTAAAATCTGAGCTACTGCCACCAAGATTTTTTCCATGAGTCCCTGGGAATGTGTCCTGTCCAAGCGTCAGAGAGGGCTTTATGGCTGGTGAAAAGTAAAAGCACTAGCAAGATGCACAACAAACAAAACAAACACCTCCCCCAGCACCCTGGAGAATGTAGCTCAAGGCTGGTGCAGTTGCGGTGAATAGATGCAGATAATCCCTGGTAGATGCACATATCCTCTTAAGGGAGATTTCTGCAGGAGATGCCTAATCTGTCCATCCATGTGAAAATTACTGCTAAACCCAGCAACATTTCAGCACTTTCCATATCATTTAGTTTGGAAGGAAAAAAGACAAATCCTCAAATTGTGGTTTAGAATAATTAAATTTGCAAGAAAAGCGAAGCCGACTTGAAGGCCTCTCATACATTCTACTGCACAGTAAGGGCACCTAGAATTATAGAGCAGAATCATAGAATCATTATGGTTGGAAAGGATCTCTAGGATCATCAAGTCCAACCCTCATCTTAACATCTCTCTATCCACTAGACCACAGCCTCAAGTGCTACCTCTACTCATTTGTTAAATACTTCCAAGGATGGTGACACCTCTCTGGACAGCCTGTTCCAGTGCCTGACCACTCAGTAAAGAATTTCTTCCTAAAATCCAATCTAAACCTCCTCTGACACAACTTGAGGCCATTTTCTCTCATTCTACCTGTGCTTTCTTGCCTTGGACAAACTGGTGTCAACATTGCCAGCCATAGCTGGAAATACATAGCTTAAAAAAAAATCCATTTCAATCAAAACTGCAAAACAGTGAAATTAGCAATTAATGCATGGTGGACATAGTAATATTTCACATACAGTGTTTTGGCACCTGGAAAAGAGTTAAGTTTACACAACATTACTGCAGCCTGACTAGAGCAAAACCTTGTTTGGTTTTTCAGTTTGGTTTGTGGACAAGGAATTCTCTTAATAGAAGGGAATGACTAAATACTCTGACAGAGCCCAGTGAATTAACAGTTTGGGATGATGCCCACTCAGAGTCATTAGAAGGCAGCGTCCTACTGACATACACACAGGAAATTAAGAAACATAGCCCCCAGTTTGCAAGAGAGTTTTAAATGAATGAAAAAAATGAAAACAACTTCCTCCAGACTACCATGTATGAGGAAAACTGGCATAGAAAAGGAACCTGACAGTTAATAAATCATCACAAATATAGAAATAAAAATATTACACATGCTATTAGGTCAGCATAGTATTTCTTACAGCTTAGGACCTTCAATCGAGTCTCTTGTAATTGTTGGATTACAAAGGTGGCACTGTTAGTAGTATTTCTGCAGAGTTCTCCAAGCTCCCCCTGACTTTCCCCAGTTACCAAGCTCTGCTTTATTAATATGGGGGGGTTGCATCCTCCTCCTCTTTGTGTGGTGTTATCTCAGACCTCAGCACTCCACCAACTCAAGGTCCAGCTTCCCAGTTTTTCAGGTTCAGTATTTTGTGGCCAACTTACAAATATCACCCTGATGCCAGAACCACCCTTCAGCTTCTTTTCCCCTCCCTGCACATCCCCTTGTGCGTGCAGATAACTGCCTAACCAAAACGCCAGCATGTGCAGTCAAGCGATAGAGGTGACACAGGCCTGGCCGTGACAATCGGCCACCAGCTGCTGCTCTGTGCTGCGCAGCTGGCTTGGGGTGCCAGCCACAGCTTTGGTAACTCAGAGCAATGAGTGTAATAGCTCCAAAACATAACAATTTCAGCAAGGTAATGATTAACAGTGAAAGGTTTCATAGCAATTAATGGAACGTTTCCATCATTACTCACCCAGACATTCGCCAGGGTAACCTCTTGTTTTGCTCTGTCACTAACTGTGATTGCTGTACAACCTAGGGCTTCATTTTTTCCCTTTCACCTTCACTATCAACTAAACACCTGACAGTCAATGGCTTTTCAGAGTAGTGCCCAAATCTGGGCTTTGCCCTGAGGCATGGGCATGTCCTTTCCTTGCCAGAGCCTCTTGTTTCTGCCAGGAAGAGGCCACAACGGCCCTTGGTCTACTCTGCAGCCTGTTCCACCCCCTCATACCATGAAATCCAGACACGCGATTGCCAGTGCCAGCTCTTTGGAGGGACAGCTTCATGTTACAAGGACGTGGTGTTTTGCTTCAAAAATGGATTTTTTGCCAAAGGATGGAAAGCATTCATTTCAGGGCTCGAATAGAACCTGGTAAAAGTCAGACAGCTCAGCAGTGGATTCTGCCACTAGCAGCAAATCCCTTCTGCAACAGCAGGAATGTTTCTCTAGAGAAAAATTGTTAAGCTTATTCCAAATTTTATCATACTTTTAAAAATTTTTCTTTTTTTTTTTTTTCTTTTTAAAATCTAGTCCCTGATGTTTTTATTACTAGGAATGGAATTACAAGTTTAGTGCTCCAGTCAAGGAAAAACGTTAAAACTTATTATTTTTAAATTAACTGGTTTTATCTGCTACAGGGTGATGAGATCAGCCAAATTCAACCTGATCCATTATCATCTCCTAAACACTTGCCCTTAGCCAAGCTCAGAGTAGGCGGTTTAAATAACCGTTTAAGATGTTCATCAATAATCTTTCCAAGAAACAAACTATGAAATAAAGCACCTACCTCTGAACCATGGGAACAACCAACAGCTTTGACACTGGTCAAGGTTTCCAGGAACGTCGTCAGCCCACCAGCTGCCCACGTGGCACACAGGCTGAACTGAGGGAATTAGCACCTGCCTCCCTGGGAGGGTCATGCCTGGAGTCACCAGATGGCGAGCAGCAGCACAGCTTCCCGGCAGCTGGGAAGCAAATGGGCAATGCTGAGGTCCTGAAGTGAAGCTGTGCAGGCACAGACACCTAGTGTAGGCTCTTCCTCAAGTGACTGCACGATGACATGGATGTTTACTGACCTACTGGTGACTGCTTTGTCTTCCTGAATTTCTCAGCAATCTCACAGATGAGCCGGATTGGTAAATACCCAAAACTAGTGCCAGAAGATCAGTGGGATCAGTCTGGAAAGACAAAATCAAACTCTAAGGATGCATCTCTCAATATTAAAACATTTTAAGGTTTTAACAGCACCCAGTGAAGTTAAGAACAGGAGAGAGCAGGGATCTGCTAACATACCACAGAATCACAGAAAGTTA
>VYZU01039766.1:0-14571 GCA_013401355.1 Ceyx cyanopectus | reverse complement strand
TCCAGGCACTTCCTATTTTGCTATTTATAAGCAAAAGCAACAGGTATCTTCAGAAACTGCAAGTTAGTAACTTTATTTGTCCTTGTTTACAGCACCTTTAGTCACTAAAGAAACTTTTAGCTTAATACCAAGCTGCATAGAACTGTGATGACCAAGCAGAACACAGCTTGGAAAAGAAGAACAAAAACCATATCACTAGAAATGGCACAGAAATATTTTCAAGACCACACAAACTCCAGATAGACTATAAGCAGCTGCACTTTTGACTGTTGCATAAACAGGGATTGACTTATCTGGAGAAGAACGTGGTTCCAGATGCACAGTTTTTATAAGTTCAGCATTACTCACTGTTGTGCCAACAACATGAAACAACTACGAGTTTCTATGTTGCTTGGCTCAGAAAGCAGACTCCTGAGCAACCCAGCCTCTTCAGCTGCACTGCCAGAAGTGGATGTTATCCCATAGCCACAGGAGGAATTGGGATGATAGGAAAAAAAAAAAAAAAGAAAAAGAAATCTTCACATTTGGTTTCACTTTAGAGAGTGGAGAAATATAATCCAGCCTCTTCACTCACAGGCAATCCAATGAATGCAGTAGAGCTCATGAATATTTTCTCCTCAACACAGTTTTTTTCATATTACATTTACATTGTATTCAAAATATTCACGCTTTCTCTTAATTTTTTTTTTTTAAAAAGATAAATCTTTCAAGCTTTATCCCTTTGCCCTCTTTCATATCTTTTTCCCTTTTCTTTTTTCATTTGCTGCTAGGTAGAGGAGGTGAGAATGGAAGACCACAATGATTATTTGTTTACAAGTCTGGATCTTCAACATGGATACTTTTTTTTTTTTTTAACTTGATATTTTCACCACTTAAAATTCTTTCTAATATCACACAGAGTAGGGGGTTTAAGAATCAAAGTCCATCCCCATCTCCCCAACCTGTCAGGACTGGTTTCAAGAGGAACAAACAGTGCTGGAAATGAGAAGGTCTCTACAGAATGTTATTTCTCCTATGGGAACAAGTAACTGCTCTGGAAATGCAACAAAAGCTTTATACAATTACGATCAAGTGTCTGCTGCCAGAGCAACTGGAAACTTCTCTTGCTACTCCAGCCAAGGTTGAGTTGAGTTGAGAGTGAACATTCATTGACCACTGGCTGTTCCTAGAGAGTTGGGATTCCTGGGGTGCCATCCAGCTGGATGCTGGGCACCAGGGGTGTCCCTCAGGAAGCAGTTTTGGGCACAGCCTTGTTTGGCATCTTTATTCCTGACAGATGTGGAGATTGCGGCATCCTCAGTCAGTTTGCAGACACCCAGTGGTGTGGGGTGTTGATCTGCTGAGGGCAGAAAGCTCTGCAGACACCCAGTGGTGTGGGGTGTTGATCTGCTGAGGGCAGGAGGCTCTGCAGAGGGGCTGGCACAGGTTGGGTGAGGAGCTCAGGCCAATTGAGGGACAATGAGGCCAGGGGCCGGGTCCTGCCCTTGGGTCACAACAACCCCCAGCAGCTCCAGGCTGGAAACTGCCCAGCAGAAAAGGCCCTGGGGGTGCTGGTGCCACCTGAACATGAGCCAGGGGGTGCCCAGGGGACAAGAAGGCCAAGAGCACCCTGGGCTGGCTCAGCAGCAGCGTGGGCAGCAGAAGCAGAGCAGGGCCCTTGTGTTGGAGTCTGGGGAGGCCTCATCTCAGTGCTGGACTCAGCTCTGGGCCCCTCATGCCAGGACAGAGCCTGAGGGGCTGGAACGTGTCCAGAGGAGCTACCAAGAGAAGCAGGGGTGTGAGGAGAGGCTGAGGGAGCTAGGCATGGTCAGTGTGGAGCAGAGGAGGCTGAGGGGGGAGCTCATTGCCCTCTCCAGCTCCTGCCAGGAGGGTGCAGAGAGGTGGGGGAGGCCTCTGCTCCTGAGGCACTAATGACAGAACCAGGGGATGGGGTGAAGCTGCATCAGAGGAGGGTTAGACTGGATATTGGGAATAAATTACTGATGGAGAGAGTGGTGAGGCCCTGAAACACGCTGCCCAGGGAGCAGCCTGGAGGGGTTTAAGAAGCAAGTTAACATGGTGTTTCTGGACATGCTCTAGTGGAGGCAGTGAGGGGGCTTGTGTTTTTACTTCTAATGGTCAGGTATTTAGGTTTTTTGTTGTTGTAGTATAGTTGGACTCAGTGATCTAGGAGGTCCTTTCCAACCATGATTATTCTGTGATTCTGCGATCCCCAATGGCTTTCCAAGGACATCAAGGTCGCGTCCTACCAGATGACCAGTGTTGTGCTAGAGTCATGCTCCTCCAGCAAGGTCTTCAGCAAGTCAAGACTGTTTGTGTCCATTTCACAGGGGAAAAGGGGTTTCATAGTTCCTGAAGACACTACTAAGGGGCATCAAAACGCTGCATCCTTCCCATGCGTCTCTGAGTTGCAGCCCCAGTGTTGGGGGCCGTGGGCAATGCTGCTGGGACTGAGGCAGCCTGGGGTGCCCGGGGCTGAGCTGTGCTACCTGGCAACCTCCTGGCTCATGTATAAAGCAAACAGGAGAAGCGATAAATCACTTTGGCACCTTCCCTGGGCACAGCAGCCCTCAATAAAAGACCAAAACTCGAGGGAGGCAGCCTGACTCCGCACCATTCCCCACGCACCCCGTTACACAGATTAATTCTTCTTGATGGAGAATTACAATTAGGGCTCGGTCTTAAGGAGACACCAGCAATCAGATATCTTATCAAATGCCACCTCAATTATTCAAATAACCCCCGGCTCTTCGATTTGGGCGCTGTTTAGGGAGAAGGGTCCGATTAATGTACTGACACTTCCCCATCACGTCCAACACTCTCAACTTCATGTCTGATTACGGAATTTGCATTCAATTTAATTTTTAATTTTTTTTTTCTATCTGGAGTAAATGAATAATCCGAGTACCTACCCCAGCCTTAATTACATTTGTTAAATTAAAAAGCTGGGATGTGAGAAATTCAAATGTGTGTAGCTCCACAGTCAGGCAAATCTTCCACATTCAACCTGCTGCAGCCCTGCCATCTCCTGCTCCAATTTCTCTACCTTCCCCACAGCCAGGCATCAAAGAAATTACAACTAGAAAACAAAAATTCTTTCTAAACGATGAAAACAATAGATGATCTTCTGACATTTCCAGCGCTGTTTGCAGGGGAATGAGATAAAATGTAATAAATTCATATACTTCTGTGTGTTTCTTGGCTCCAGCAGCTAAAATTTCCATCTCTTTATGCAGGAGTCCCGGGGAGCAGAAATCCTTGATAATGCCAAACAATTCGACACTTTATTTTCTCTTTACTCCACACCATGCAAAACACAGGCTTCAAGCTGCCAGCTGCTGGGAGTGAAACCAGATGCCACATCCCTTTTCCAGATGGGAACAGAAATCACCCCGTCTGGGGGTGCGGCGGGCTCCCCCTCGGTCACAGCCCTCTGTGACCCCGGGGCTGCTACTGGCATGCAGCAAAACCTCTCCCCTATGCCATATATATATATATATATATATATATGGCATTGGGGAGATATATATATGCATATATAAAACTCCAATGGTTCAATTGTGATTATTTTATTTTACACGTGAGGTGATTCAAACCAGATCCTGGTACTGTCAGCCCCAGAGAGAGGCAGGGAAGATTTGCCCCGAGCCACAGATTTCCTCATTTTATAATGAAAAGATAAACAGGGGGTTTGAAATAAAGCCACTGAACTTAGGTTTGGTTTTTGGGTTGGTTTTTTTTAGATAACTTTACAGACATGTTAAATTTCCCTTCTTCTGGAGAAGGAGAAACTTAAAAGGCTGCAGTGAATATGTGGGCTTGAGATGGTGGAAAGAAAAGTGTCGGAATAATTAGAGAATAATTAAACATAAATGGAAAATAAAGGGTTTCCAGCTCTGGCCATTTTAGGAGCAATACCCCATATATCACATGATGGGAAATGTCAAATAAATCTATTTCGGTGTTGATCTAGATGTCAGCGGCAATAAAAATGTTGAGGAAAGTCTGTTCTTAGTGCTCCCAAAGACTGAATTAAATAACTTACGTGTAAGTGAGTGCAATGGTAATAACTAACCACCCCCCAAGTCTGAGGCTTGAAAGACCGGTAATAAAACACAGCTAAAAATATTCATGAAAGCCATGCTTGGGTAAAGTGAGACAGGTGAGAGCTGAGCTGAAAATAGCTCTTCCCTTTGCTTGCAGCTCAGGCGACATTTCTGCACTCTGGGGAAGCTGGTTTTGACTCCCCACCCCCTCCAAAAAGAAAGGGAGGGGTGTAACAGAGCACGTGTGTCCTCCTCCCCCAGGCACAGCAGCAGGATTTGCCCATCAGAGAGATCCCCTCCAAGCAGGCAGCTCAGATGCTGCCTGACGGACGTGGCGGTTCCTCGTCATTTCTGGCTTTCTTCTGCTTTGTTTTGAGTTAACAGTTATGGTGCCGGAGGAGAAAACATCATGTTTTAGCAATCAGGTCCCCAGTGAGGCTATTTAAAAATTAATTAGTGCCATGCAACATATTAGTGATGAATAGCAATCTTAGCTTTTGTACCTACTTTATCTCCTCCTGCACCATCATTATTCAAGCTTTTCTACGGTCCTGACAGCCAACCAGCACTTAATATAGAACGTACACCAAAGAAACAGTTGCCTGTGTCTCTTGGACATACCTTATTCAACATCAAACACACATCCCAATGGTTTTCATCTGTGGAGCTTTTAAATAAATTAAGATCATCCTTGCTGAGTTGACTGGAAGGTAGGAACCTGCTTCCCACCACCAGAAAAGTGCAGTTGTTTGAGGGTATGAGGCTTGGCTAAATCCCCTACACAAGGTGGATGCTGTCGTATATAGCAGGCTGTGGGTCCTGGCTTCATCCAGGATGGAGGGCAGAGGTTCTCCCTCCACAAACGCAGATCCTCCACATGTGGAGATCTCTCAGTCCTGAGGATGGAGAACCTTCAAGGATGGAGAACACCTATACCTTAAGATGGTGATCTGATAACCACATGGACAAAGATTCCCCACTAAATTGAAGGAAGAAAATCCCCATAACTCAAAGATGGAGATGTCCCCAACTCTGAAGGTGAGGATTCCCAAGCCTCACAAAACAGAGGGATGGAGATGCTCCTAAACCTAAGGATGGAGATCCTCCATGGATGGGAATCCCCACAACCTTAATGATAGGGATCTCCTAACCCCCAGAAGTTAAGATCTCCAAAACCTGAAGATGGAGATCCTCCTAGTCCCAAGTGCAGGGATCTCCACTACCCTGAGGATGGGGATCCCCAAACTCCAAGGATGGAGATTCCCAAACCAAAGAATGGAGACCTTCCAAAGTGAAAGATCCCCTTCACCTACAAGGATTAAGATTTCCCCAAAACCCATGGATGGAGACTTCTCCTTCCTTCCCCAATGCCAAGGAGGTTGATCACCCCTTGGCACCCCACTGGCTGCATTTCTCACTCCACACTACACTGAGCAAGACCTGGGGGGGCATCACCCCACTCTGGTGACCCCTCCAAAGTACAACCCCAAACGAGCTCCTTCAGGCAGCGAGTGTGGCGGCGGGGACCGAGGAGCCTCGCTGCCTCCACCACCTTCAGGTGGACGGCAAAGCGGAGCAGGGGGATTTGAAGGGACATCTGGAATATATTCATTTTACAGCATGTTTCATATCACAGGCAGGTACTTAGAAGCAGTTAAGTAGTAGCAGGACTGCATGTCCCCATGGGTGGGCTGTGGTTTGTGCTTTCAGCCCCAGCTGCCCCCGCATGACAAAGGGGCTGGGGAGATGAAGCTGACGTTTTGCAAACACAGCTTTGTACCTCTGGGGGGTTGATCCAGAAATTAGAAACCCCCAAAAGCCATAAAAAAAAAACCCCAAAAAACAAAAAACCAAAAAAATAACCCCCCTAAGCGACGTTGATCCCCACATCAGGCTATTAACAGTCCCATCACAAACTGTAAATGAGTCAGATAAATTAAATGACTTAGCAGCTGTGAGGAAAGGCCCTTCTGAAGATTTCATTTGTTTCACAGAAAATAAACTAGTCAGGAATTTCACATCTCTTCCAGCAGCTTGTGGTGGACACCCTGCCAAAGCCCACGTGTTGTGCTCACGCAGACTCGGGATGCAGCCGCCCCCCAAAAGGAAAAGTCCTCAGTGAGCATCCAAAAACTGGGGGGTGCTGGTGAGAGCCCGTTTGCTAATGAGGCTGTGCCTCCTCCCAGTGTCTTAAAATGGGAAGATTTGACTCAAACACAGTCACAGTGAGGGAAAGCCAGAGACTGAGCTGCAATAAGGGAAAAGGGATGGTAACATGGGCACAGCTTGGGGAAGGGCAAGAAGTTGGGGTGCAGTGAGGTGCAGTGATTCAACCCCAAATATGGTGAGCCACAGAATCACCCCCAAATACAGCAAGGCACAGAGATTCACCCCCAAATACAACGAGCCACAGTGATTCACCCACAAATACAGTGAGCCAGAGATTCACCCCCAGATACAACGAGCTAGAGATTCAACCCCAAATACAGAGAGGCATGGTGATTCACCCACAAATACAGAAAGACAGACAGTCACCCACAAATACAGCAAGGCACAGTGATTCACCCCAAAATACAGCGACCCAGAGATTCACGCCCAAATACACAGCCACAGATTCACCCCTAAATACAGTGAGGCACAGTGATTGACCCTCAAATACACTGAGCCACAGATTCACCCCCAAATACAGTGAGCCATGGTGATTCACACCCCCCAAATACAGTGAGCCAGATATTCACCCCCAAATAAAGCGAGCCATGGTGATTTACCCCAGATAAGCAACTCACAGTGATTCACCCCTAAATGCAGTGAGCTGCAGTTATTTCCCTCAGAAAGCAGCAACCAGCACTGATTTGCCCCCAGATGCAGTGAGAAGCAAAGATTTCCTTCCCAGAAGAACTGAACCCCAGTGATTGAACCCCCCAAAACCAGCAAACCACTCTCATGTCCCCCCCAGAGCAGCGAACCACAGTGATTGAACCCCCAAAAGCAACATCCACTGTGATTTACCCCCAGATGCAGCAAGCAGCTGTGATTTACCCCAGGGTGCAGTAAGACACAATGCTTTCCTCCCAGTGCAACCCAGTGATTTACCTGATGGCTCCCACAAACCCCCCCCAAATTTCCCAAATGCTTCCTGGCAGGGAAACCCCAGGGCCAGGCCACACTTGCCACAGATGCCCTTTCTCCAGTGTTAACACATGAAATTAATGCATTAAATCTCCCGGAGTTTGAAGGCTTTTCCAGCAAAGGCCTGCTCCCCATCCACATCCCTTTAAGCTCATGCAAAATTGAGGGGCTTTTCACCTTCAGCCGCTGTTTCGCAGGCAGCAGCATCTCCAAACACCTTTTAGTGGAAGTTCAGAGGTATAAAAGATGCAGAACATCCCTAAATTATTCACACGGCGTTTCAATCAAAGCCCTGGTGACAGGATAAAAGGGAGGATCTGGTGACAGAACCATGACCCTGGGATGTCTTCTCACCCCTGTATGGAAAAAAAATCCTTCTTGTATTTACTGGGGAGAATGGAAAAAGGGTAAAAGGATTTTTAAAAAGGGGTTTTCCCATCCAGAAAGGGCTGGAAAGTGAGGAAACACAAGGGACACCCATTTTTCAGGTGCATGCGACTGGGTTGCATTTGCCCTTTGGAGACACTAAATCTTACCTAAACTTTACAGGACTTGTGGAGCAAAACTAAAGCAGGGCATGGGAAAAGAACTCTCAAACTAAGAAACCCCACAAAGGGTAGAAGCAACTAAACTAAAAATGGTTGAAAAAATTATAAGAAACTCAGAAGTTGTTTTGCATTTCAAATGCAGGATGTTTTCAAGAAGGAAAAATGCTGGAATATCTGTCTCCTTCCCATTTTTCCTTTCTGTTTTGCTTCATTCTGTTCCATTGAGTATCCAGGTGCTCCTGAGCTGGGATTGCCATCTCTCTCTGGCCCCTACTCAGAGCAAAACCCCAACAACTCATTGCAAAAAAAATCCATCCTGAGCCCCGAAAGTAGGACACAGAGCCCTGCTCAATCCAAACTCAGCTTGATGCTCACTAATTACCCAGTAATAGTATTTATATGCTGCTGGCACACTCGGAAATGCAGCTCCTAATAACCGAGGTCCACATCAATATTAATGTCCCGGCTTGACTCTCGATACCTGGGGACCGACGCAAGACAAAGAAACATCACAGCAAAGTGAAAAGAGGGGCAGAGAAATGCATTTTAAAATTAGTTTTTTTCTGTGTTTGGCAGGGAGGGAAGGCTTGAGATCAAATGCTGGGATCCCTCCTTGTGGCGTAGCAGCGATAAAAGCAAATATAAATTGGACGTCCTCATCTCAGCGACACAGAAGCAGTAGAAAAATATTCACTGTGCAAGTCCTTCCCCAAACTTTGAGTTTTGCCATAGGTAGGAGCAGGCTGGGAAAAAAACCCAAAACAATAAAACAAAACAACACAACACAACTCTTCTTTTTATGGGAATAGATTTCTAAAATTCAGGGCTTTCCCCTCACCTAAGTTAATCTGAAACAATCATAGACACATGGAATTGTCAGGGTGGAAGGGATCTTAAAAATCATCCAGTTCCAACCACCTGCCATGGCAGGGACCCCTCCCACTAGAGCGGTTGCTCAGAGCCCCATCCAGCCTGGCCTGAGAAACTGCCAAGGATGAGGCTTCCCCCACCTCTCTGGGCACCCTGGGCCAGGGTTTCACACCCTCCTGGGAAAGAAGAAATTCTTCCTCATGGCTGAGCTGAATCCACCCAGCTCTAGTTTTAATCCATCCCCTCCAGTCCTGTCACTGCCCCACAGCCTAAAAAATCCCTCCCTGGCTTTCCTGGAGTCCCTTCAGATCCTGGAAGCCACAGGAAGGTCTCCCTGGAGCCTTCTCTTCTCCAGGCTGAACAACCCCCAACTCTCTCAGCCTGTCCTCACAGAAGAGGTGCTCCAGCACCTCACCTGTTTGAATCAACTTCCAACAGTCACCCCTGCAAACTTCAGTCCACTTTTGGTTGCCCATTCAACACCCCAGGCTTTGCTCCGCAAAACTTTGCGGTTGGCTCCGCAAGAAATGCTATTTGAAACAACATCCTTAGAAGCACTTTTTTTTTTCCAGTGATGCTTCAATCCTTATGGAAAGAGGGAGTACATCCCCCAAATTCACCCATTATCATATTGCAAGAGAACAGCCACCCAAATCTTTGCAGAATCGTGATCAGGAGGTCCCCGACGTGCCCCTGACACCACTCTGCAATACCATTAAAAACCTCTTTTCTTTATGAATTCTATGCAGAGACACTTGGCACACCAGGAGCTTTTAGGCAGAGTTTCAATGGAGTTAATAAACTATTAATAGCCTGCAGCAAGGCTGTGACAGATCTGAGCTGCGTGTGCTCCACGCACCTTGGCGCAAGGTGTTATTAGAGAAAGAAAAGAAAAGAAACCATAGAGGTCTTCCATGAGAAATGCAGTGGCAGCAAATCCAATGTTTCTTCAGGAAAGATGAATATCCTCAGCATTTTGTCTGACAAAATGGAACATGGCCATCTGAGAGTAAGTGTGGATGTGGCGTGGACCCTGCAGACGCTATGCATCTATGTCCCTGTGGACATAGCATGGACTCTGTAGAGCTTTGGGTGTGGTGTGGTGTTAACCTGCACCGTTGAACTGTTAATTAGTGTTGATCCATGCTATTTCATTAATAATAGTCAAAGGAAATTGATTAAAGTCATAACGTTCATGTCCAGAAATAAAGTGTTAGGATGTTCCCAGATCGTTGTCTTTTGGTGCTTTCATTTCCAAGGAAAGTTGAGAATTTCCCTACTTTTAGTCAAATCCAAGTGATGAAATAGGCAAATTCTGGAAGGATATTAAAAATGGACATTCTTCTTCCCCAAAAAATAGTAGTTATAGAGCTTTGACTGACACAGATTTAGTTGAGCAGTCATTAAATAACAGCAACAAGCACCACGTTGCCCCTTCAGAGAAGAGCCGACCCTGCAACGATGCCTATGCAGAAGCAGGACTCAAGCCAACCGCCCGAAGATGGCCATAAAAATCAAACACCACTATAAAGTGACTTCAAATACTGCAAGAAATCCCCAGAAGTGACTATTTATAACCTCGTTTGGCAGTCTGGGATGGGAAAAGCACTCTGCAGTTGTAGCCTTGGCCATCAATTCTGGTCAGACTTGAGAAGATCTTTCTAAAGAGCCATTGAGTGACCCAGTGGAACTATAACACAGAAATGTTCCCAAAGCTTAAATCACCTCTTTATTAAATATTTCTTAGTTCTAACTTGTGGAAAGAGGCCATGAGGCCTATTACAAGATAAGCCATCTATGAAAAGTCAGATGGTAATAATGAGACTTTCTCGGGGAAAAAAAGTAAGGATTTTCACTCAATAGATGCTGATTGGCACCACTGACGGACACAAAATCCAAACCCTAAAAGGAAGTTTTCTGTCTTTCTTTATTGGGGTGATGGAAGAAGAACCATGAGAAGAGCTAATGCAAAGCCTGAAGAAGGGCTGTTTCCAAAAGTCTGGAGTGAAAGGACAAGCAGCAGTGGTTTGGAATGAGACAGGAGCGGATTGAGATGAGAACTAAGGAAGAAGTTGTTTCCCAGCAGAGTGGTGGACGCTGGCACAGGTTGCCCAGGGAGGTGGTTGAGGTCCCATCCCTGGAGACATTCCAGGTGGGGCTTGAGGAGGCTCTGAGCACCCTGCTCTCATTGCAGGTTGTGTCTCTCTATGTCCCTGTTCTCAGCAGAGGGTTGGACTACATGATCTCTGGATGCCCCTTTCAACCCAGACATTACTATGATTCTATGATTCCAAGGAAAACCTTCTTCCAACTGCTCTCGCTGCAGGTGCTCATCACCTTTTGGGCATTCAAAAACGCTGTTTTTTTCCAACCAAAACCATGTCAACCCACAAGAAGAACCTTCCCCACCACTTCCAACCATGAGTGACAAGTGACCTTTCCTCAACCCTTCCCTCTGCACCAGAGGAAACATAAAAATCACCATGAAGTGCAAAGCCCTCCTTGACTTTTCTCCTCCCAATGGCTGCTTTCCCCCCAGGAACCTCCAAGATGCCCCAGACATGTCCAAAATCATAGCCTACCAAAAAATATAACTCAAATCAAATGAGAAATGGAGACAATTAATTAATTGGGAACCACTGTAAGCCAACACCATCAAATTGCCATATGGCCCCCTTCCCAAGCTCGTCTGGTTTATTGGAGCTTGATGGTGGGACCAGTTTGTTTTTTACAACCCCATGGGAGCTGCAAAGGCTGGGATGAAGAAGACTAAAAGCCATTTTGAGGGTTGCTGTGGCTTTTCTGCTCTCCACTGTTGCTGGCTGATGTCCTGCACAGCTGCTCCCTGATAGGCACATCCCACCTCCAGCACCATTGGCCACCAACCAGCATGGGAGTAAAAGGAATTTGGGAGGGGATCAGTTTTTATCAGTGACTTATCTGGAGAATTTTTTTTTTTTTTTTTTTTTTTGAGATAAATACGCTGTGATTTATCCAATATTACAATTAGATGAAAAAAACCCCTACATTCTTTGCTGTCTCAAACCTACTGAATATGAAGCTAGGTGGGGGTGCAGCGTGGTGACCACCGTCCTGTGGCAAAGAAGGTCAAGGGTATTTAACACTAAAACTGAGGGGAAATATTTGATTTCTTCAGAAAAAAAAAAAAAAAAAAGCTCCTTTTTCCAAAGCGCCATCTCAGAACAGAGAAAAATGTGAAGTTTTAAATGCCTCAATGAAATTTAATTTTTGGTTTGAATCAACAGCTTCATTCGGTGCCATTTTAATGCTGTTTTATGTTGAAATGTCAATTGGAAACTAACATTTCAAAATGTCAAAACACTTCACGTCAGCAGACGGAACTGATAGTTTTTTTGCTTCTATGTGTCCAAACAAAAAAAAAGCTTTTGGAATTTTACTGGGGAAAAAAAAAAAAAAAGATAATTCAATATAAATTACAAAAAAAACCCACCAATATTTTGACTTCTTGGAATGAAAACAAAGCTAAAATCTAATATTTCCTCCAGGATGCAAACGATATTTTCTGATAGGCTGTAATCACTAAAAAGTAATCTGAACCAAATGTTCACTACCAAGGCCTGTAACAGCTACACAGGAAGAGAAAAAGAAATAAGTATTTTTGTTATTTTGGGGGGGAGGGGTTGCCCTATATTTCCGTATTTCCACAGTTTTTCTCTCTTTCTATATCCTCAACAGTATAACAGAGTGCAGGAAGTCCCTTCTGCTGTCCAGAACCATTTCCAAAGCACTGATTTTCCCTAATGCATGGGAAAAGCCTGGAGAAATGGGGTTTTCTCCTTTAGAAGACACAACATTTGATTTAGGGGTGGATTTTCACCGTATTTTGCATTACTGACATCACCTCACTCCCATCAGTTAGGGGGACTTTGGGGATTAACAGCACTGGGAGTTTTTTCCTGTGGCTTCAGGGAGTATGTGCACAGGAGATGGTGGGCTTTTTATCCAATATAAATTTTATTTTCCAGTGATTGAATGTTTTAAATTCATGCCTTGAACATTTGGTGGGAAAAATATTTAAAAATTTTAAATTAATAAAATACTTTNGGAGAAGCGCTCGGGTCCGATATCGCCCCAGCGCACGCGGCGGGTAGGTGTTGGGGGAGGGAAATAAGGGGTGGAAAAAAAATAAAATAGAAAAAAAAAACCCTAAAAGCTTTATCATGGAGTTTTTGATTTAGCAAACCTTTCTGGATATTGCTCCTTTAGCACATTTAATTTAAAATATATATATAAAATATATATATGGACATGCTTATACACATGAGTGTATATGGATATATATGAACACCAAGATACACACCAAACCTCTCCCAACAAAAAAAATATATATATAAGGAGATCCTAATCCCCTGTAATCTCCTTGAATTACACCTAAACCACCCTCCTTGCAGGTGACCTTTCCAGGAAAGTCTGTTTCTATGCCAACAGTGTTGTTTGAGGCAGGCGAGAGAAAAAATACAGCACAATAATCTTTAATTTTTGCTTAATTCAGGGTTTTTGCCCACTGCCAGGAGCCAGTTTATGTTGGAACTACTACCCCCCCCCCATCACCGGGAAAAAAAAAAAAGTAATATTGACAATTAATATAGGTTAAATATTAGGACAGCGTGGTAACCTCAACCCAATTTATAGTTTTCTGAAATTCCTGGCATTGTTTTGGGGTTCAGAAGCAAAATTCTTGAGTTTTAATGTCCTTTTCAGCTTAAAATTTACATTTCTGACTCAATTCTGCAAATGACACCCATGGGAATTGTTTCCTATCCCCAAGTTTGAATTTGTACAATTCAGAAAATCCCCATTTTTTTCCTCATTTTTACTGATTTTTAGGTCATTCCAGCAAGGAGCTTGACTCCAATAGAAAACCCAAAAAAAGCTACAATAAGTAGCAGACCTAAATTCTGAAAAATTTGGAGAAATTGTTTAAAAAATTGCATGCATCAGACCAGTGATGTGCATAAATAACACCACCAGAGAGGGGGGGTGGCATTTGGAGGAGTAAAAGCAGCTTAATATAAGTCATCTTCATTGGTTAAAAGCTGTTTTGGGCCTGGATAATTTTATTCCTCTTAAAATTTGGGATATTTTTCCACATTTTCCTTGAGTTCCTTGAGTTCAAACTGAGCCTATAAAGCCGCATCCCAAAATGAAGTGTTTAAAAATATTATGGAGAAGGAAAAATGATATTTATCTTTTATTTTTCCAGCACAAATTATCTGGTTTCATCTGTTTCAGGGGTTTGTTGGGTTTTTTTTTGGTTTGTTTTAGAGAGAGGCATCCAGCCCTATGGCCCACTGGGCTGCAGCATCCCCCAAATCACCTTTTTATTGCTTATTGCAAGAGGGAAATCATCTAAATTCCTGCTTTTTTTTTTCTTTTTTTCTTGGCAGGTGGGGATGTATTTTTACTTTTCTTCTGACCCAACCCCAACACCTTCACAGATCTTGGGAGCAAAGATATTTCCCGATGGCTCCATCTCGCACAGCGACGAACCAAGAGGATAAAAATACTGGTTACTATGGGAACGTAAACTCTGGAATTTAAAAATACCAGAATTAAGCCTTGCACTAATTTTGGTCTTTAAACCCTGTATTTTGGTGCATTTCAACATTTTGGAACAAAAAAGTCTGAATTTCAAGCAACCCAACAAGGGCTTAACATCCGTAGTGATGTTTTCCCACAGCTGGATGTATCCCAAACCCGGGAATAAAGTCATTAAAAAATAAACTAAAAAAATAAAAATCCAAATGAGTCCCAAATTGTGAAATTGTTTCTGCTCATCCAGCTTCAGAGCTGTTGGGTCCAAGGATACATCCAAACAGTAATTTTTGGAGTTGGTGTGGGCAAAGCTGCTCGGCCCAAGCACGGAAAAAACTGTGCTCCAAGAAAAATTAATCATTTTTTACTTCAAATCATAGAATGGATTTGGTTGGAAGAGA
>VYZU01039764.1:0-17724 GCA_013401355.1 Ceyx cyanopectus | reverse complement strand
ATCATGATAAGGAGCATATAAGGAATTTTGCTAATTTACAGTAATAATGCAACAGTTTCATTATATGTTTAAATTCATTAGGTACTATATATTAAAATGGTATTACTAGACATATAAAAATGCAATCTGCATTTCTGGTGTTGGAAAAAATGTTGTGCATAAAGATGACAATTTTTAAAATTCAGTTATAGAAAAAGGCATTTCTTAAAATAAAGAAAAAAATAAATTAGTATTTGTATTGACTCTTATCATGATCAAGACTGACTTTAAAAGTCTCCAGGGTCTGCTCTCTGTTTATAATACAGTTCAGAACAATAGTATTTCCTTTTGACACACACTGGTGATTTACTTTTTAATAAATTTTCATTTGAAAGTGTTCCAAATACCTTCCTACAGTTGTTGTAGGAAGGTCCACATGTTTAAGGCTTAAGACAAAAAGGTCCACCTTTGTGTTCCAGTAATTACTAGGCTTCACTTTATGCTAGATACCTCTTGCAAACTCCTAAAGGAACAAGCATGTTCACTCTCTAAATGACATCATCTATTTCTATGTTCTTATCTAATGTCAACTGGCAACCATGTTGATCAGAAATCCAAGTTTATTTTCATATCTCTGGATAAGCAACAAATGCTTTCACACAGAACTGTAATGATGAAGCTAAGCTCATTAGGATGAGAAGATCTTTCTTTTTTTTTTTTTCTTTTTTCCACCATTTTGATTGTAGCCCTACACAGATGTCTTTAGTTTTACTGCTGAAGAATTAGTATTATGAGTAATTCAGAATAAATCAGTGCCTAATAAACAAAGCTGCTAGGGTTAGACAGACACATTTATTCCCTTACCCTGGGGAATTTACAAGTTCCAACAACAGCAATTCTGAGAAATGAAAATAACAGGAATGAGCAGACCTGAATGGCTTCATATCATCTCTTAATTCAGATCTGAACTATAAGTCAGTTTACATTTGAACTAACAGGATACCAAACCTGCCTTTTCTTGATTATTCAAAGCATGTTGCAGGTCAGTAGAAAAGTCCTCTGACTGAATTTATGCTGGTCCTATGAAGTCAGATGCTGCAATGAGCTTGGTCTGTTTTGTTCTTGAATCACTAGACAGCACGTGCTACAAATTCTGTCCTTCCTGCTTGCTATTTATAAACAACATTTACCACCCTCAAACTCATCAGTTACCTGTCACTTAGCAAGTCATTAAATAACTCTTCAAAAGCAAGGTCCTAAGGCCCAGCACATTTTGAATTATTATCCTGAAAACCATCGAGCAACAGGTTTAGTGGAACACAATAAGGTAATTTTTCATTTATTTTCTAAGATGCACAGATAAAAAGTCTGCTACTTCCCCACTCAGGAGCTACCTCATGCTCATTACAAATGCTCTGTCTGGACAATCTATCTTTTCAAGTCAGTCAGCAACTTAAAGTAGGTTTTATAGTTTAAAATCTTGAGCCATTAAATATTATTTCTATCCTACCAGCGCATGAAAGGCATGGCCAACCAGAAATATTAAAATAACATCTTCTCTTTCCATATCTTGTTTCTGTTTCAGTGCAGGCAATCTGTAGCACACATGTAGGGGGATGCTTGTTGATTGGATTCTGCAGGAACTCAAGCACAAATTCACCTGAAGATCCCCCGAGTCTTTCAAAACTGTTTTTAGCCCTTGTACACTTCAAAACCCTGTCATCAGTGACAAGGACAGACTCCAGATGGGCTCTTCTCATCATTTTTCTTGGTTGGCAAGTGCAAAAAACTGAACTTAGTGTGGGAATTCCAAACATTCAGGGGTTGTTCATGCTACAACACTTTTTTATCTTTAAACAGCTTGGTTAGTAGTAGAGAAATAAGGAGACAGAACCTTTAACAAGTTTATAACAGTACTGATGGGTGATACTGCAGGATAATCAACTAATCAACTTTTATCTGCTCCTAACTTCTCTGAAAGAGCAGTAATATCATATATTTCCATTAAGCTCAAATATTATCTAGATATATNTAAAAATTTAAAAAATAAAAAATAGATGGGATAGATTTGTAAAAAAAATAATTTGTAAAAAATAATTTGTAATAAGTGATTTGTAAAAAAAATAAATACGTTCACTGGGAAGGACAACAAAAGTTGTAAATCTGTTAACCAATTTCATTTGATATAAATTCTATTGAAAGATAAGGAGCATATAAGGAATTTTGCTAATTTACAGTAATAATGCAACAGTTTCATTATATGTTTAAATTCATTAGGTACTATATATTAAAATGGTATTACTAGACATATAAAAATGCAATCTGCATTTCTGGTGTTGGAAAAAATGTTGTGCATAAAGATGACAATTTTTAAAATTCAGTTATAGAAAAAGGCATTTCTTAAAATAAAGAAAAAAATAAATTAGTATTTGTATTGACTCTTATCATGATCAAGACTGACTTTAAAAGTCTCCAGGGTCTGCTCTCTGTTTATAATACAGTTCAGAACAATAGTATTTCCTTTTGACACACACTGGTGATTTACTTTTTAATAAATTTTCATTTGAAAGTGTTCCAAATACCTTCCTACAGTTGTTGTAGGAAGGTCCACATGTTTAAGGCTTAAGACAAAAAGGTCCACCTTTGTGTTCCAGTAATTACTAGGCTTCACTTTATGCTAGATACCTCTTGCAAACTCCTAAAGGAACAAGCATGTTCACTCTCTAAATGACATCATCTATTTCTATGTTCTTATCTAATGTCAACTGGCAACCATGTTGATCAGAAATCCAAGTTTATTTTCATATCTCTGGATAAGCAACAAATGCTTTCACACAGAACTGTAATGATGAAGCTAAGCTCATTAGGATGAGAAGATCTTTCTTTTTTTTTTTTTCTTTTTTCCACCATTTTGATTGTAGCCCTACACAGATGTCTTTAGTTTTACTGCTGAAGAATTAGTATTATGAGTAATTCAGAATAAATCAGTGCCTAATAAACAAAGCTGCTAGGGTTAGACAGACACATTTATTCCCTTACCCTGGGGAATTTACAAGTTCCAACAACAGCAATTCTGAGAAATGAAAATAACAGGAATGAGCAGACCTGAATGGCTTCATATCATCTCTTAATTCAGATCTGAACTATAAGTCAGTTTACATTTGAACTAACAGGATACCAAACCTGCCTTTTCTTGATTATTCAAAGCATGTTGCAGGTCAGTAGAAAAGTCCTCTGACTGAATTTATGCTGGTCCTATGAAGTCAGATGCTGCAATGAGCTTGGTCTGTTTTGTTCTTGAATCACTAGACAGCACGTGCTACAAATTCTGTCCTTCCTGCTTGCTATTTATAAACAACATTTACCACCCTCAAACTCATCAGTTACCTGTCACTTAGCAAGTCATTAAATAACTCTTCAAAAGCAAGGTCCTAAGGCCCAGCACATTTTGAATTATTATCCTGAAAACCATCGAGCAACAGGTTTAGTGGAACACAATAAGGTAATTTTTCATTTATTTTCTAAGATGCACAGATAAAAAGTCTGCTACTTCCCCACTCAGGAGCTACCTCATGCTCATTACAAATGCTCTGTCTGGACAATCTATCTTTTCAAGTCAGTCAGCAACTTAAAGTAGGTTTTATAGTTTAAAATCTTGAGCCATTAAATATTATTTCTATCCTACCAGCGCATGAAAGGCATGGCCAACCAGAAATATTAAAATAACATCTTCTCTTTCCATATCTTGTTTCTGTTTCAGTGCAGGCAATCTGTAGCACACATGTAGGGGGATGCTTGTTGATTGGATTCTGCAGGAACTCAAGCACAAATTCACCTGAAGATCCCCCGAGTCTTTCAAAACTGTTTTTAGCCCTTGTACACTTCAAAACCCTGTCATCAGTGACAAGGACAGACTCCAGATGGGCTCTTCTCATCATTTTTCTTGGTTGGCAAGTGCAAAAAACTGAACTTAGTGTGGGAATTCCAAACATTCAGGGGTTGTTCATGCTACAACACTTTTTTATCTTTAAACAGCTTGGTTAGTAGTAGAGAAATAAGGAGACAGAACCTTTAACAAGTTTATAACAGTACTGATGGGTGATACTGCAGGATAATCAACTAATCAACTTTTATCTGCTCCTAACTTCTCTGAAAGAGCAGTAATATCATATATTTCCATTAAGCTCAAATATTATCTAGATATATTTTTCACATTCAGCATCACTGCTCTTAAAAGGATGCTGCCATTATTAACTGTATTTTAGTTCAACTGTTAGCAGTAATATTTAACTCCCACAATAAAATGGGGTTTACAAGGACTTCAATAGACCTGAAATGCATCTAAATTTCCCCCTTTTCTGTTTTCCTTTAAAATACTTTTTGAAAGGTAAAGATTTACTGATGCTGATTTCAAATGTACTTATCCAGACTGATGATATTTTTAACTGGCATCAGAAACATGCATATATATTAAAAACACAAGGATTTGCAAATATTGCATATGTTTCTATGCTCAGTATCAGTAAAGTAACCTTTCCAAAGGTTATAACTAGCCTTTTGATGGTCTTTTTGTCAAAAAGAAATGAAGGTTGACATTGAAGCTGGTCCTTGTAACATGAAATATTCACAAATGACTCCAGTGCTTTCTTCTCTGTGCTAAAGAACCTTTTTCAAAACATTCTTATTCAGCAACTATCTTCTGCTGATGTATTAAACTTTTATACCAAAGTTAAAGTTTTATGAGGTTTAAAATTATAAAATATTAAGACAAGAGCTGAGCTTGTGGTAAGTTCAGTTTAAAGGAGAGCAAGTATCTACCAGAGAGGAAAGAAATGTACATTTTATTACATTGCTGCTTTAGAGATTTTTCATTTTTGGTAACTGTATAATAGAAAAAAGAAAGAAAAGTAAATTAACCTTTCAGTTACAATAACATTAAATTATTACAAAAATTTATTTCAAAACATTCAATTAGTTTGTCTTGACCAATCCCCAAATTGGCTATAGAGCATAGAAAGACACACCAAAAAAAGCAATCTAAATGTAAATGGCTAAAATGACTTGAGATAATCTACCTCGATGATCTCACTCAAGAATCTCATTCCTGCTTCCCTTAAAATACAAGAACCAAAAAATGTGTCTTCCTAACACACTACTAAGCTTCCAGTTTCTCGTTAGAAATTGAATATTCTGCTTCATATCTGAAAATCTGTTCTGCTGGAAATACAATAGAGCAGAGAGAAAACAGTACACGTGGTTCCTGGAATCTGTGGAAGAGAATTTCCTGACAGAGCTGGGAAGACAGCCAGTTAGGAAAGGCTGCCCATTTGTACCTGGGGGTCATGAACATAGAAGGACTTGGGGGTGATATGAAGGTTGGAGGACATCTTGGCCACAGTGATTATGAGTATTCAGTTGTTGGGAAAATGAGGGGGCTCTGTCCAAGGCCACCTTGGACTTTCAGAGGGAGACTTTGACCTGTTTAGTTGACAGAGTGCCTTGGGAGTCAATCCTGGAGGGCAAAGGAGTCCAGGAAGGATGGGAGTTCTTCAAGAAGACACAGGAGCAGAAGGTGAGCTGGTGGGGAGCAAGACTAGCCTGGCTGAACACAGAGCTTGTCTGGAACACACGAGCAAAAGGAAAGTGGATGGCCTAGGGAAGAAAGGGCAGGAGAGCCAGGAAGACCACAAAGTTTCTGTGAGGCTATGCAGGGAGAACATTAAACACATCAAAAACCCAACTAGAACTTACTGTCTAGTGCAAAAGAAGAGCATTACTCAAAATCCAGAACTATTCCTCTTGCTGGCATGTAATTTCTCCTAAATCATCTACTTAGAATATCTAAGAATTGTTCTTTTATTATTTCTTTTATTATCAGAAATTAATTCCTAATGTGATGCAGTTACTGGAAAAGAAATGCCATTTTACAAGGTGATAGAGCAGGAACAATACACAGCATGTGACAAAAGGCTTAGAAGAAACAGAATACTGCTTTTTTTGCCCCTATTAAGCTTTTATATTAATTTATATTAGAAAAAAAACCCAAAAAACAACAAAATGCTACAACAACAAAACAACCACACACACACAAAACAAAAAAACAAAACACCCACATTTTCACAGTATCATAGAATGTTTAGGGCTGGAAGGGAGCTCCAAAGGTCATCTAGTGCAGCCCCCTGCAGGGAGCAGGGACACCCTCAACTAGCCCAGGCTGCTCAGAGCCTTGGCCAACCTCCCCTGCAATAGCTCCAGGGATGGGGCCTCAACCACCTCCCTGGGGAGCCTGTGCCACTGAGCCACCACCCTCAAGGGAAACAACTTCTTCCTGAGATCCAGTCTAAATCTCCTCTGCTCTCATTTCAACCCATTCCCCCTCGTCCTTTCACTGCAGGCCCTTGGAACCAGCCCCTCTGCAGCCTCCCTGGAGCCCCTTCAGGCACTGGCAGGTGCTCTAAGGTCTCCCCAGAGCCTTCTCTTCTCCAGGCTGAACAACCCCAGCTCCTTCAGCCTGTCCCCACAGCAGAGCTGTTCCAGCCTCTGAGCATCTCTGTGTCTCCTCTGGCCTCACTCCACCAGCTCCATCTCTTACCTGTGCTGAGGGCTCCAGAACTGGATGCAGGGCTCCAGGGGAGGCCTGAGCAGAGCAGAGGGGCAGAATCACCTCTATCTGCTGGCCACACTGCTCTTGACTCAGCCCAGGACACACTTGGCCTTCTTGGCTGCCAGTGCACACTGTTGTCTTCTCATGTCCAGCTTCTCATCCAGCAGCACCCACAAATCCTTTCCTGCAGAGCTGCTTCCCAGCACCTCCTCCTCCTCCTCCCCCAGGCTGTATTTATAGTGAGGGCTGTTCCCACCCAGGTGCAGCCCATTGCATTTAGTCTTGCTGAAGCTCATGATGTTCACCTGGGCCACCTCTCCAGCTGCTCTGAATTAGAGCACTTTGTATTCACGTTGTATTTTCTCCCTTTAACACATGTTGGTGTCCATGAATTTTCAAGTGAGCCTAAAGGAATTTTAGGACTCATCTAAAAAGCACACTTAAAAATCTGACATTATTATACAAATTAGTCTAAGAGTTTGAAAGATAAAGCAAATCAGACTCTGAAAAAAAACCTGAAATTGTTTTATCATTTACTATAACATGAACCAAAAGTTTTAAATTTTGAAAGATGTGCTTTTAAACTTAATAACACAATTAAAAAATTTCCAAATATTTAACAGTTGTCACAAATACAATTACTGGAAGCTGTCAAATATATATTTATTAAGCTTTTGCCTCAGATTTCTGGCATGTTGTATTGCTTTTCCAATTACATTTGTGTTTCCAATTCCTAATAATGTTCTGAAAATTCCACGGTGTGTTTTCCAAAAAAATACACATTTTCCAGACTTCAACTCTGAACAAAAGTTCCAAAAAAAGATTAACTATTATAGAGAAATAATAGTTAAAAAAAAACCAAACCAAACCAAACAAAAATGCAAGTAGCCTTACAAGGTGTTTTTACCAGCAAAGACAAGGCAGGTAATAGAATTTACAGAAATAGTAATCAGGAATACTGGGATTTGAGACACTACTTATCTTGACATTAGATCAGCTGTAGAGTTTTTGCATTGTGAAACTTGTCTACTGTACATGATAGGAGGTTTTCATTTGTTTGGTTCATTTTTTAATTTACAAAATGTAAGTTAGACAAAGTTCTATTCCTGAAGAGAGAAACATCCCTAGAAGTGGAAAACAAGTCACTGCAACTGCTGAATACTCTGAACAGACAGAAAGACTGCCTGTTATGGTAAGGAATCTCAAATAAATAATTTCACCTGCATGCAAAAAAGGAGATAAATATTTCCTGACTTTCCTCCAATGTGGTGTTTTTATCAAAAGACAAAGAAAAAGACAAAAAATTTTGATTTTCCAGGAAAAAAATGCGATGAGTAAGGTAGAAATCTAGAAATAAGAAAAAAGACAAAATGACAAGAAACTGGTACCCATCCACTTGGCATTTCAATATGCTCAAATACAGAGAGATACAAGTTTTATTCCAGTGCTGTGGCCCTGACATGGAAGTTTGGGACATATGATCAAAACATGACATTTGAATGGAAAGGGAGCAGTAGTTCAGAAATGAGTATTGTTCCTGGTTTCCCAGCTTAGCTATATTTATATACACATATTCACCTTTTAACATAAAAAAAGAGACATAATGACATTTTCTTCTGCTTAATTTAGGCCATTTTTTTTTTTAATTTCAAAACTTTCAGCAGAAAATGTTATCTCCATAATACTAGTCAGAGCATCTATCATCTGCTTGTAGCAGAATGCACAAACCATCTGTTGGGTGATTGTTTTGTTTTTTTGTTTTTAACTGCTGTTTTCATATGCTAACATAAAAAGAAAAACAAAATAAAAACCCTGAAATGGATTTGAGCTTTTCCTCCAGCACAGTAATGATGGGTGGTTCTGTTTAGACTACACAAACAGGCAAAAGAGAAAAACAAGCCCCTTAAGAGTGAATTATTTGACTTCACCTTGGAAAATAACATATGTCTAGATACGCCTCTGTTGTAATCTAACAATTAGTCTTCAGGGAAAAAAAAGGAAAAAAAACCCAACCCCAAAACCAGAGTTCCTTCCAAGATTCATCTTTGAGATTAAATCTGTTTCTTCTTTTTCTACATTGTCAATTTTTATTGATCTTTTCAACATGTTGTTGTGCCATAGACTGGGGAGTTAATTTCAATACCAGACAAAAGATTTAAGAAACACTGGAATCAGTTCTCAATCACTGAAATTGGGGGGAAAAAGATCCCACTTCTCATTAAATTTTCCTTTAGAAGGAAGCCTCTTACAAGAGTATTCATAAGACAAGGAAAATTCCTGCCTTTCTTAATTGCTATCTGCCTTTTTTGATAATAATATAAAAATAATTCCCAATCACCACTACAAAGGAAAGGGGTCACTTCAAACAGTGATCTCCTTGATTAGACATCCATGTTTGATTCTGTGAATTACACTCTTAATGCCATGTACCCTCCTCATGTGAGAGGATTAAGAGCCTAGCACATAAAAAGATCTTATTTCAACTCCAAGCTTTAGCAATGCTTGCAGGCTGTCAGGAAAACACTGGCACCTGAAGACAGAGAAACAACACCTTTGTCAGGGGTGAGACAGATGGTATTAAACACTATCTAGTGCTATTAGGAAACTACACAAAACTTTTAAGTATCTTCTATCTAATTTGCTATTTGTTTCTGGGAGTAAAACACAGTGTAATTTGCAATATGAAAGATTTTTACATAATTTTTTTTACATATAATTTTTAGGATGATGTGATGAGAAATGTGACATCCAAGGGGTTCGTTGGGATATCAATGAAGATGATGCACAAAAAGGAACACACCAAATTTCACATAATTAACATTTCGCAGTTTGAGGAACAGGTAAATTTTGATGATACACTTTTATAAGTACTGTGGGTGACCTTACTTTAGTAGACATTTATGTGAGATGCAGGGTCTTGCCTTTAAGGATTCATATTCAAAACACTAGTTTGAGTTGGTAAGTTTCCCATGTAATTCAGTTATTTTTGCTTCAGTGTTCTGTCTTGGAAAGCATAACAGTACTGGCATTTACTTCCAAATAGTATAATTTCTCTAAATTCTAAGTTTTTAAAGATATGTCATTTGCCTAACATGATGAAGACTGATTTGATGGTGTGTCATGAGCTTTAGCACAACACAGCACTACAGTGGCAGAGCAAATCAAATGAGGAGCCAAAAGATATCATGTTTAAACATGTCACAACTGATAGACATTTGTCTAATCTATTCTTCTAATCCCAAATTTCATACAGTCCACACCCCTGCCAGAAAATCTGTTCCTATGCATCAGCATCTGTAGAATCAGTTTCTTACTGATCATCTCAAGTGTGATTTAAAACCTTTGAATCTTTTCCAACATTCCTTTCACAGGAAGAATAGATGAATATTGTTATCAAATGTTAAAAAAAAAAAAAAAAAGAATATAACAATTCTTCCTTATGGTAATCTTTTCTTCTTTTTTATACATGTTTTCTAAAATTCTAGTAACTTTTTAGCCAGAATTTCAGTCCCTACATTTCTTGACTCCCTGTACAATATAGTAGAGCTGAGGCTGTACCAAAACTGATCAGAAAACAGGAATGATGAAGTTGTTTTTCAGGCTAAGTATCTGTTTATATAGTTCTACTATTACATTCTATCAGCAACATGCATTGTTGACTCATATTTTACTTGCTGTTTACTAACTGCTAAAGTTCTGCAGATCTGCTATCTAGACATCTGATCCCACTGGGTATCGCAGATTATTATTCTTGTGACAGGATAGCAAGTTCAGCTATTCCATATTCATTTTTTTCAGAGGATGTCTCTGATTTTTCAAGATTATTTTGCATTCTAATTCTCTCTTGTAACATACTGGTGAATCTTCCAAGACTCTTTTCATCATTATTTTTAAGAAGCTGTCATGGTTTAACTCCAGCCAGTAACTAATCACTCTTGCCCTGGTGGGATGGGGGGAGAGAATGAAGATTAAAAGTGAGAAAATTTGTGGCTTGAGATAAAGCCAGTTTTAATAGGTAAAGCAAAAGCTGCAAGTGCAAGCAAAGCAAAAGAAGGAATTAATTTGCCACTTGCCATCAGCAGGCAGGTTCAGCCATCCCCTGGAAAGCAGGGCTCAACTGTGCCTGTCAGGGATGGGATGGGATGAAAAGGAGAAGAGGCCTTGACTCTGTGCTGCTCAGCAATAATTAAAGCATTTCTATATTATCAAAACTGTTTTCAGTACAAATCAAAACCACAGACCCACACTACCTACTGTGAAGAAAATTAACCCTACTCCAGTCAAAACTAGCACAGAAACATGTTTTCTTTCATTATTTTGTCATTGGTGACTACAATTAAAGTACCTGGCCCAAAAGAAATAGATGAATCAAACTAGTTCCTAGTTTTGCCTATGAACATTTCCCTCTTGGATCCCTTCTCAGCCACTTTTCATCAATTCCATTTTCACCCCAGGTGAACAACATACAGAAGCATTCAGTTTCACCTAAAATTCAGTCCTCTCAAAGGCTATTATATTTTCAAGCAGAATTCATTAAACTTCTAAACTGATATAACAAAAGGCAAGATAATTAATTCAACTTGCATAAAGAGAGCCACCACACACTACACACAGAAGTGATACATTTAGCATGATTATTATTACTGTATTATATATTATATATTTATATATATATTATGTGATCAGAACCTAATCAGACATTCACAAATGACCATAACTGAGCTGCATGCATAAAAATATGATGGTGCATGTGAAGATGAATAATTAATTAATCTAAACAAGTATTATTTCCGTTTCAATTTTAGGAGTAGAGAAGTAACAAGGAATTTAAGACAATTTGGTGAACCAGCATTAGTGAGATAACTTCTTAAATGTGGAAACAAGTCACACCCCCACAGGCAGAAGTCTCAGAAGAGAAAGCTGAGTNCTGTCAGGGATGGGATGGGATGAAAAGGAGAAGAGGCCTTGACTCTGTGCTGCTCAGCAATAATTAAAGCATTTCTATATTATCAAAACTGTTTTCAGTACAAATCAAAACCACAGACCCACACTACCTACTGTGAAGAAAATTAACCCTACTCCAGTCAAAACTAGCACAGAAACATGTTTTCTTTCATTATTTTGTCATTGGTGACTACAATTAAAGTACCTGGCCCAAAAGAAATAGATGAATCAAACTAGTTCCTAGTTTTGCCTATGAACATTTCCCTCTTGGATCCCTTCTCAGCCACTTTTCATCAATTCCATTTTCACCCCAGGTGAACAACATACAGAAGCATTCAGTTTCACCTAAAATTCAGTCCTCTCAAAGGCTATTATATTTTCAAGCAGAATTCATTAAACTTCTAAACTGATATAACAAAAGGCAAGATAATTAATTCAACTTGCATAAAGAGAGCCACCACACACTACACACAGAAGTGATACATTTAGCATGATTATTATTACTGTATTATATATTATATATTTATATATATATTATGTGATCAGAACCTAATCAGACATTCACAAATGACCATAACTGAGCTGCATGCATAAAAATATGATGGTGCATGTGAAGATGAATAATTAATTAATCTAAACAAGTATTATTTCCGTTTCAATTTTAGGAGTAGAGAAGTAACAAGGAATTTAAGACAATTTGGTGAACCAGCATTAGTGAGATAACTTCTTAAATGTGGAAACAAGTCACACCCCCACAGGCAGAAGTCTAAGAAGAGAAAGCTGAGTATCAGAAGTGCCCCCTATTCTTGCAAGTACACATCAACTGTTCTTTCTGCTTTTTTTTTCTCTCCATACTTGTGACACTTGTCCAAGAAACCTAAGACAACCTCTGTGATCCACAAGGACTTCTTTCTTGCTAAGATATAAGATATTCTGGGATCTCCTTGTTGTTCAGAATAACTTCCAATGTTCATGAAAACAGCATTGCTTTTTCTTTAAAAATGCACCCTAAGTCAGTCATTCATCAGCTATTCCACATTATTTTTGGTAGCTCCTACAAAACAAACTACAGTGACAAAACACTGAGTTTCAAATAGACATGATATGCCTCAGGGCTCTATGAAAACACTGAACAGACTCAAAGTTATCTGCACATGTATGTTTATCTACAGCCATATTCATCCAAGCACATGCACGTGGTTGTTTATCCAATAAAATATTTAATACCTTATGCTTTACCTTTTCAATATGAAGAACATTCATATTTCTTTTCTGTTTAGAAACAGAACTGGTTTTTTTTTTCCATAAAAAAAAAAAAAAAGAAATTATAAGGGAAATGAAATGTGATTTTAACCATGGGGAGGTGGGGGCGAGTTAAACAAGTGAAGTATTTCATCTGCTGAATTATTGATATCTCACACTTTCTGAAAGCTCTGTGTTAGCTACATTTCCTTCTTCTAATGATTTTAACTTCTCTTTGGACTGGGGAGGGGGAAAGAAAAGCAATTTAACATTAACGGAAGTTTCATGTGAAACACAAGCACCTGGATGTGTCTGGTTTGTTGTTTCATCTTCTCGGGTGCCAGGCAATGGATGACTCACAAAACAAAACCTTCTTCTCTGAGGTGACACGGGTCAGCCACCGAGTTCCAGGAAAGGGGACGGGTTTCTGAGCTTTCACCTGGCATCCCAAGCCATCAGCTCCCAACAGCATTGCAATGAGCTCATGAGGAAGCTGGGTGGTGACCGTACCCAGTGCGGACCTCTGTGCGTGTGGCCGGGCCGTCCCCGCAGGCAGGGCAGAGCCGACACGTGCAGAAGAGAACCAGAGCATCCCCTGCCCGCTTCACCCCGCTTCTCCCGGGACCCCAGCATCCCCTGCCCGCCGCTCTTTAGCCGGACCCCCTCCCCCGGGTCTCCCCGACCACCCGCGGACCCCCCGATGCGCGGAGCCCGCGCAGGTCGCTCCGCAGCCGCCTCACTTTGCCCACCTGTGACCGCCTCCGTCACCTGTTGCCCGGCTGCCTCCATCCGCGCAGCCCCCCGGCGCATCCTCCCGCTCCAGCGGCGCCAGGGGCTTCTCGGGCTCCGGAGCCACCTCCATCCCGCCGGGCACCGCCTCCTCCTCCTCCAGGGACTCCACGTAGAACACGGTGCGGGGCAGCGGCGGCCCCGGCCCGTTCCCGTGCCCCGCTCCGTGCCCCCCTCCCGCCCGGCCGCCGACGGGCAGCAGAGTCCCGTTGGGCGGGTTGGCCGCGGTGGCCGCCGAGGAGGAGGCGGAGGAGGTGGATTTCTTCCAGAAAACGCCGTTGCTTTTCTCCTGGCTCTTCAGCAGGCGGCTCTGGCTGGGCCCCCAGTGCTCGAAGCTGCAGTCGGGCGGCAAACAGCCGCTCCCCGCCGGACCCCCCGCCGGAGACGGGTGGCTGAACAGTTTCCAGCGGAGGCGAAGGATGTGCTTCACGTCGAACTCTTTCCTGCCGGAGCCGGACATGGTGCCGCGGCTGCCGGGGACCGGGCGGCCAAGAAGGGCCGGGCGGCGGCGGCTCCTCCGGGCAGCGCTGCGCTGTAGGGCGAGGGGTGGCTGCCACCGGGAAGAGGGAGCTCCGCGCACACCAGCGCAGAGAGAGAGAGGCAGGATGGAAGGAGTGATGCGCCGAGCCGAGAGGAGGTAGTAATATCCAGCAGGGAAGGGAGAAAGAGAGAGGGAGAGATGCCCAGAGCTGCCGAGAACTACACGGTGATCAGTGGAAAGGGGAGGAGAGAGAGGCAGAGATGCGAGCCATCTCTCAGGGGAGACTGGCACTTGCGCGGGAAGAGCGGGTGAGAGAGGCAGCGAAGATGCTCTGATCTGATTAACGGGGGACCGAGCGCAGCTCCAGCGGGGAGGGGACCGGTGGCGGCAGCAGCCGCGGTGGGAGGCAGGTGGCTCTTCCTCAGGCTCTTAGAGCTCCGTGACCGAGTGCAACCAGAGAGAAAAGTCACCTGCAAGCCTCTATCCATCTCCCGGCTTCCTATCCCGGCTCTCAGGGGAGTCCCATGCCTGCAGTTATCTGGGATGGCTCAGGCTGAGAGCTGGCACAGAGAAAAAGCAGAGCTCCTTTATATACACTGTATGTCGGAGAGGAAAAAAAAAACCAAACAATAAAACCCCAAAACACGCCCCTGAGGCCGTCAAGGTCCTCAGAGTACAATTTTCCATGTATCTCAGCACCTCCTCTGCGTGTGACGCAGACGTGTCTGGGGCCACCAGTGTGAGGATGCAGAAGGCAAAGGAGATGCTTCGGTCTTCTCGTGCAAGTTGGAAGGTCACTAACTGTCCCTCAGAGCCTTTTCCTCTCCTTTCTCCAGTGCAGGTCTCCTCACCTTGGCGTTTTGATTCTGAGACCACTATGTAACACTGGGAGCAACATCAAGCAAAAGAAAACCAGCAAATCCAGCAGCAGCAGTAAACAGAGAAATGTGAATCATAGGAGGAGAGATTTAATAGAGTGCATGCTGCTGGATGAGGTTACAGGTTAACAGTTTATCCCACAGGCTCCGTTCATTAGCCTGTTGGCTCAGTGTTGCCATACCAGTAGAAAACACTGGGTCCAGGGCTGGTGTGTCAAGCAGAAACAGCACCACACATCTGCTTCTTGGATTTCATATCTGCTCGTAATGCAGTCTGACAGTGCTAAACCCAAGGGAGGTTCCTTCACAACAGAGATTTCTCTGCTCAGAGCCATCTAACTGCTTGGCAAGGGTGTCACAAAGCAGACTCTATATCCAGGACATCATTCTAGAATTAAAACTTCATGGTGAAGTGTAGGAGAGGGATATCAGGGCAAACCTGCTAGCTTATAAATCCCCATGCATAAAAAGTTGCTGGCAATAAAACATTATAGAGAATACCTGCAATGCACCTATGCCTTAGAAAGTAGATTTCAGAAGATTCATCCCTAGGAAAATGATAAAAAATATTCTATTTTCCTCCATGTACTCCTTGCATTGCCTAGCTTCAGCCATGCACTCATGAGCTATCACAAGTTTGTTTTACTAACTCTGTGAATTCAGGTAATAAAGTTGAAGGAGTTCTTTCCCTCAAGCTGGAATGTTTTAGCTCCTTATTCATAAAAGAACCGCATGAAAATTCCTCCAGAGAAACACAAAAGTCAAACTTTAATTAAAAAAACTGTCTTATTTACTTTATCACTGAAGTATATTACTGTCTTATTTCGTTTATCACTAAGTGCTTCTGGGCCCAAACCAATATTAGGTTTTGTTTAACATTGATAAAGTTCTGGATTTAACAAAACAAGAAATTCAGGACACAAAGTCTTACTTTTAAAGGAAGAATTGCCACTTTGCCACTGTGCATTTTAAATAATAATAATCATTAAATAATTAAAATAATTAATTAAATAAAATAATAATTGAATCATTATTGTTAGAAACCATCTATAGTGAATCCTAGTTACTTAATGTTTACTTACAAGCTCTAAAAGATGTGGATATATCCGTACCTGTTCAAGCAGGGCCATGAAGATCAAATTATCAAAGAGTATTAGGGGTTGAAAGGGACCTTGGAGATCTTCCAGTTCAACCCCCAAAAGATGGATACAGCTTGGTTTAATTAGATTTTCATCGTTTCTTATGTTCATGTTTTTCTGTGAACACTTTTGGCATATGCCAGTGAGGCAAAGAACATATTCTAGATTATTGCATGACAAGTTGAAAATAAAATGTGTTTTAAATTTCAGTTGAAACTTCTGCTACATAAAAAGATTAACTTAACTCTTTAAGTTTTTTAGAGTTGCTTATCCATGTAGGAGAATAAAAAATGGTTTTCTCCTGGAGTTCTGGAAACATTGCTCATAGGAATTGAAGTAAAATAATTTATTTACTAGTCAAAAAGTCTACTCATACGAGGTTGACATGAACTTATGAACAGAATAATGAAAATACACATCTCTAAGTTATTGAAGGAAACATTTGGATACCTAACTATCTAATGTTTGATAACCATTAAAATCTTGACTAACTTTACAGACTTTGCATGAACATCTGACTTTTTTTTTTATATATATATCTGTTAGGCAAAGAGATGAGAGTGATTAATCATTATGCCCCTTTGATGAGTCATCTTCGTGACACTTTGTGTTTTTGTCTTTCTAATGCTCTTAAAATGAATTAAATTCATATCATCAGGTCCCTGAGGAAGTGTCATGCTCTTATTTTGTAGGAAAAATGGCCTGGGGATATATATCCTTTAATAAATCCTCTAAGAAAGGAAAAGCTTCTGAAGAGAAGAATCTTGAAGTAGATATCCAAACTACTCACCTTTTATTAAACCTCTTTTTATTCTTCTTTCCATCACAAAGCTTTGGGGTCTTGTTTATCTTTAGGCTTCATATCATAGAGTGTTTAGGGCTGGAAGGGAGCTCCAAAGGTCATCTAGTGCAGCCCCCTGCAGGGAGCAGGGACACCCTCAACTAGCCCAGGCTGCTCAGAGCCTTGGCCAACCCCCCCTGCAATAGCTCCAGGGATGGGGCCTCAACCACCTCCCTGGGGAGCCTGTGCCACTGAGCCACCACCCTCAAGGTGATGAGCATGAATGTTACTATGGAATGATCGTTATTAATAAGGGATGTACCTCTCAGAAAATTGAAAGGATAAAAGGTAATTTTACTGAATTTGAAACTGCCATGCATTTTTAATTCAGGAGACACTAAATTTTGTTGAAAAGAAGCAAAAAAATAAAAATAAAATTAGACACATCACTGTGCCTTTGATAAGGGTGATACTAGAATGAATGGTTTAAAAGCAATTCTCACTTGCATATGGGAATTCTCACACATGTGAATGAACATGTACTTCAGCTATAAAGATGCTGATTTAGTGGATGGTTAATTATACATTCAGAAGCAAGAATCTGAGGGTGTTAAAATGATGCTGTGAGACAGATCTACAGAATCCTCGAGATGAAGAGAGTACAGAAAGAAATGGATGGGCCTGGATTTCCAGAGAGAGATCAAAGTTTACTGAAGAAAGTGTCAGTGTGCTAAGTAATAAACAAATCAATAATGGATTAGGCTTATTCTCTAAACTTTTGTTGTGTACAAAGCCTTCAGACAAGCTTTGTGAAATGTAGATATATTCTGTAAGTTAACTGAAACACTGAGAGAAGATGCTAGTACTGGACAACTGTGTATAGTATA
>VYZU01039763.1:1326-12112 GCA_013401355.1 Ceyx cyanopectus | reverse complement strand
GAGCATTCAGCTGTCTGGAAACACAGCCCTAAACTCTTTATTTTTCACTCTAGTTTTCACTAGTGGATCATCCATCAGAAGAATGAGGCCAGATGCTGTGCCCCTAAATCCAGTTTTAACACGCAGAGCTGCTGTATCTATACATGCAGAAATTCTACGATCCCAAATGAGATTTTCCAATGCACACATAGAATTCTATAATTAGACACCTGCAGGCTTCCACTTGAACACACGGCCAAAACTTGTTTCTACAGGAGCCTGATGGCACGCTTTTTTATTTTAATTATTTTTTTTTTACATAGAAATTGCACCATTGGCAACAATTCCATGTCATTGTCTTGGTTACCATGTTTTCTTATGCTCGAGAAAGTCAAACTACTAGATAAGAAGCTTAAATATTTGATTCCTCGAGAGGTGGCCAGTTTCTCTCTCCTCTGAACCAAATTGAACTGGTGTCATTCCAAGTAATTACTCTAATGTAGAAAGCAAGAATAAATTCAAGTGTGTTTATTTCAGCCCCTTTTGAATAAATCAAGTTTTATCAAATCAGGCATTTCTTACTTATTTTTAAATAACGACAGCTTGTTTTTCAGCCACCAGCCATAATGAGTTTGGTCCCAGATTTTCTGCTGGCAAAAACCTCAGAACATGATAAAGCACATGTTGCACTGCACCCTACTGTACTTTATTGAAATGTTCAAGAACAACCCCAGAATAATGCTATTTTCCTCCATAGCCTGATAATGGAATACCCCCAGAAGAACCTGTCATGCTTCAAGGACTGGCTGATATACTTGGCAAGCTTTTATGCATGCCCTGTGTTGCTCTCCTCATTACCCAGCATCATTTCTGTGGGAGAAGACAGTTCTGTTAATGACATTTTGAACCAATGTATGAAACCTATGCATAGAAAACATCTGAGACTCTTTCACCAGGCCTAAAATTCAAGCTGACCATAAAATCCACTTCCTTAACCACAAACACAGCAGAGAGGCACCAAGGGGTGTTGAGTCCCTTGCTATAACTGGTATATTAGGTGCATGGCACACATAGGGTTCCAAACTGTACACGCCAGCCCTTCCCCTCACCTTCTGCCAGTCACCCCTGCCACAAACACACCATTCAGGGGCTTTAGAGCAAGCCTTATTCACAACATGGCCTTGGAAACAGCCTCTGGCCACTCACAGCCCCACTGGCTGCTCCTCTGGTCAGGCAAAAGAGTGAAACCCTAGAGATCTGGGATGTGGTGCCACGAGGAGGGGGGTGACCCCAGTTGAGAGCAGCTCTTCATCATATTCTTTGCTTTGGAGAGCTAAGTAGCTCGCACGATCCTTTGGGGAGCATCCACACACTTAAAATACACTATGTGTTCTGCACCTTGAATGAGGTTTAACTCTTCGTCCTCCAGGCCAGGAAAGCAACAACTCATTGCTTCCACCTGGAAGCAGTGAGACCTTTGGCATCTGCTGCCACCCTTCCAAAAGATCATTACTATTGTTAGACTGTTAAGACAGTGGTGAGCTGGCAGTGCTGGACTTGAGGTCTTCTCCAACCAAAATAATTCCATAATTTCAAGCTCTGGGCTTTAACCTCCCAGTCCACGGGTGGTTTTGAACTCAGCTGCCTGAGCTGCTGGCACAGACACTTGCCATGGTGCTGCTACTGACTGACCAAGAAGGAACCACCAGAATGATGTTCCTCTGGAAGAGAAACCCAGAACTGGGAGCTCTCCCATCACTCTGAACGCTGGGCTTGTTAGCTTTGGGGGTGACCCAGCAGGACTCATCTTTCCCCTCCTGTATCCTTTAGGAGGGTTTTCTACACCCCATGCCATAGAGCCATCACAACTGCCACCTGAAGAAGACTCATCCACAGGACTCACAAGCTTGTCAAACTACACAGCAAGGCAAAAGGTAAAGAAGAAATCCCCAAAGCTGAATATTTCATGTCTATTTGGGATGCCTCAAGCTGGTAAATACCTTGGTGTCACTCAGCAGAGGAAAGCAAAGCTGCCTTTGCACCACCACACTCTCCAAACTGGTGTCAAACCACAAGAGCCACAGCAATTTGTAGCTGCACTTGCTCTAATGAGTTTTCTTCTAGTAACATCTTCAAAAGAAATGAAAAGCCTTTATCCCAGGACACCACTTCAAAACAGGAATCACCAAGATAAAAGCTCCTCCACAGCCCAGCTTCTATTAAGAAAAGAAAGAGAAAAAGGCTGGGGACTTACACAAAGCCTCTGGCGAATGCTAACAAGAGTGAGGGTTTAGTTACACTTTGGAGTTTTTTCTGTCCTTTCAAACTCACAAAGAGTGTTTCCAAAGAATGGATGAAAAGGCTGAGTAGGGTCCAAGCCTCAACGTCCTAGTAACAAGCAGCTACCCCCCAACTCACACACAGGACTGTGTGGCCAGACCTGATCCCAGGAGTTGTACTGGGTGAGAGGTTTGGTTCTGCTCTGCCAAAGCAACAGCATCCCTCCCTGAAAGCTGCTCTGACCATTCTACTTCGGCACAGGAAGGACATGGAGCTGATGGAGCAGGGCTAGAAGAAGCCATGGAGATGCTCAGGGGGCTGGAACAGCTCTGCTCTGAGGACAGGCTGAGGGAACTGGGATTGTTCAGCCTGGAGAAGAGAAGGCTCCAGGGAGACCTTAGAGCACCTTCTAGTACATGAAGGGAGCTGTTCAAAAGCCTGGAGAGGGGCCTGTTTCCAAAGGCCTGGAGTGAAAAGACAAGGGGCAGTGGTTTGAAATTAGAAAGGAGTGGATTGAGATGAGAATTAAGGAAGAAGGTCTTTCCCAGTGGGGTGGTGGACACTGGCACAGGTTGCCCAGGGAGGTGGTGAAGGCCTCATCCCTGGATACATTCCAGGTGGGGCTTGAGGAGGCTCTGAGCACCCTGCTCTAGTTGCAGATGTCCCTGCTCTCAGCAGGGGTTGGACTGGATGAGCTCTAGAACTCCCTTCCAACCCAGACATTTCTAGGATTCTAAACCTTTTGAGAGCCAGGACCTTTAGCCACCTGGTATTCAGAATATTTAAAACACTGATAAATCCATCAGAGATGAAAAGAAGACCATGGTGGTTTGTGGTCACTGCATTTGGCTGTAGGAGGTTGTTTCTTCTGAGCCTTAGCACACAAGACTCTGAGCAAGTAGAGAAACCACAGGTATAAGCAAAGAAGGTTGGTTTAAAGCCACTAATCCACACTGAAAGTCTCCCAGGCAGCAAGTGACACACACTAGCACATCTTTGGAATTTTTCTTGCTCCTCTTTCCCTTTTTTCTGGGAGTATCAAATTCCTCCCAGAAGGGCTGAGCACTTGCCCAGGCAGTGCATGTAGTACCACCAGTGAATAAACTCTGTAGACACAAGCTGTCCACTCCTAAACTTGCACTTCCAGCTTTAACACTCTCTATTTGCCTCTAATCCCAGAAAACTTCAGGAAAATTCCTTCTATAAAGGTCTTTTAGAGTGAGACTGTTCTCAGCAGACCTAAAATCTCCCAGATCTCCAGAAAATGAGTCTCCATTTGGCTTCTACAGAACAGATCCTATTTTGTCTGTCTTGCAGTGTCTCTGCAATTCCTCCAATCCAGGTTTAAAGCCAAAGTCACCCACACAGCTCAAAGATTTCTCGAGAGTTTGCCGACAGCAGTTTCTCTATCTAAAGAGACTCCAGGAAAATGAGATTTTGCACCAGCAATTGGATTACACAGCACTTCCTGCTTAGTCCTGGAAATAACCACCTCCTTTGCAACAGAAGATGGACACCCTCAAAAAGAAAATGGGAAAAAAAAGGTATTTATAAATGACAAAATAAAACTGACCTTAGAATAAGTAAGTTGTTATTTTTAAAAGCTGGTTTTTTGGGGTTTATTTAAATATCTTATGGAAAAAAGGAGCTATCCTGTGAGCAGAAACACCCAACAGCTTCCACCCTCCAGAACCTCACTCTCCAAACCCCTCACCTCACATCTCCAGAGGAATGAAGTAGCTGTACAGTGTTTGTCTTTGGGGTGGGGGAGATTTGATAACTAAATTTCTGAACATAAGGTTTAATTTTCTTTCTTCTTACAAGACTTGATTGAAAAAAATTGAGATTTCACATTAATCTGCTGAAGTGCATAGGAAATACCCATAATATTTATTATTTTCTTTTTAAGAATAATATATCCTTACAATTTACCTTGCCTTAGTTGTCCTTCATTGCCTGTAGAAGGTATGGGAACCTAAAGCATTTCCATGACACTGTTGCTGTTTCTGCAGCCACCACTTGCCCTGGAGCAGTGAAGTCCCTGATAACTCAGAGCTCCCTTGGGATGACCACTTTGTCCTATGCCATAACCAACCTGCACCTTGAGCAGAAGGTTGGTGGGCTCCAGTTGGCACACAGCAGGACCACCCTCTGGATGTGCTGACTTTCAGCTTTCATCTGCTTCTCCTCCCTCCAGTGGAGCACCAGCAGCACCATTCAAACAGCAACAGAAGGAGTTAATCCATTAAAACAGCACTAATTGACCTGGCATAAACCTACTTTGCAGCTGTAGCTGGTCTGGCTCCTTAAGAATTTCCCCAGCCCCATCCATTAAGGAAAACCTTGCAGCTAACACAGCAAAATGCTGGATAAAAAAAAAAGAATTTAATGATTTTTCTACAGGTCTCTTGTTGCATTGAAGAGTTTGTGTTCTAGAGCAGAGCTCCTTCAGCAGGGACATTCATGCCCAACAGCATCTGCTTGTTCTAGGTCAGGTGTGAGCATGGTGGTCAGAAAACAGAAGCTGTGATGCTGACTTCTCACCATCCTTAGAAGAGCAATGACTAATCCAGCACCAGTTTAAGGTTGCAATGCAAAAACCCATCTTGCCTGGCAAGGTACCTTTGCTGGGATAAATTCCCTGTCTCCAGAATGAACTTTCAGATTGTTTAGGGATTTTTCTTTGTCATTTCAACATTACACCTTGTCAACAACTGCAATGCTTTGCTTTGAACTGACCTCCCCATGCTCCAAAAATCATTTAGCAGCCAATGAAATTCAGCCTCAGACTTACCTTCAGAAGCAGAGAGCAGGATTAAGAGAATCCCCAGCCAGACCTTCTCTTGGGCTAAAAAAGGCTGCACACTTAAACTTGCAGCCCTGCAATGCAGTTAACTATCTATTTGAAAAGAAGTTGATGCAAACTGCCTGGAAATTGTAAAACACTGAAGCAGCCATCAGACAGGTATTGTGCTCAGTGTTGGAGAAATTGTCTTTTTTTTTTCCAAGGCTTGTTCCCTCTTTTTCATGTGAAGGTGCCCCCAAGAACTCAATCAGCCAGAGGATTCTTAGTCAGAATCTTAAGGTTTAGTCCTTTGACTGTGCTGGACTTGAGAGACCTCTCTGAAAGTTTTGAGAGGAAAACACTGCTAAATATAGAGACACAGGGCAGTGAAAAAGCCAGAGTGCAGGTTTTAATCGACCTGCAACAAGTGGCTAGCACAGACTCAGGCACAGCAGGTCATTTCTCTCCCCAGTGTGTCTGCAAACATGGGCACACAGCCTCTTTCCCTGGTAGGGGACAACACACAGAAGAGGTAAAATGAACAGACTCTGAAATGGTTTCTTAAGAGGCCAAAGGACTCTTCTTCCAATACACAGGAGCTGGAAATGAATGAAAAAGAACAGAACATCTGAGAGAAGCACCAAGACATCAGGACCCCAAGACTATTGTCCCTTAAAGTGGCTTGGTGATGGTTTTTTGCTATGGGGATTAAGAAGGTTCCATTTTTTCTCTCCAAATTTAGTTTGAACTTTGCCAGTTGTTTGAAGTGAGAATTCACACCACAGAGCTCCAGAAAACCATCTCTGCTCTGCCTGTGGGATAAAAATACACAGGCTGACATTTCTTTACTTCAAAGTTTATAGACAGACACCCAAAACTGGGGGGAATGATTATTTCAGTTCCATGTTACCATGGTTAAGGCATCTCTGGCCAATTCTAATTGAGCATTAAGCTGCTGTAGCTAAAAACATTTACACTGAATGAGTGGCTGAGGAGATACAGGTACTTTGGGACTCTTCCCAAATGCCTCTGTGCACACAGGGTGGGTTGCTAAGTCAGATTACCAGTGCCTAGGATTTCAAGGGAAACTGGAGCCAGTATCATGAGTGGGTTTAGTCCAGGAGTCCAATGATTGAGGGTTTTTTTAATGCAAAAATACTGAACTTGGCAAGTTAAAAGGAGTCAGCATTTCCACACCAAGTTCAGGAAAGCTATTGGAAAAGCCTGTGACTTGACACCCCAATCACCAACATCCTCTGACCTTCATCTCTAGGGAATTCTCCAAGAATTTATAGGAAAACTATTCCATAGAAGAGTTCAAACAGTTTTTTTGAGTCAGAGAAGGCACAGTCCCTGTCAACAGGGCAACATGGACCCCAGGACAAGAACAATAGATTTCTCTTGGCACAGGGGACAGGGCATTGATTGAAATGCCAGGGAGGTACTTGCTTTTTCTGGAGCAGTGACCAGAGGGAGCCTCTGACTCCTTGGACACACAGTGCAGGTTGTTTGGAAGAGGTGGGGTTTGCCCAAATATTATTTTTTCTTCTGAAAAACAAACCCCTAAATGAACAATTTCACAGGTTACATAGGAAAGCTACTCACGGAAATAACTGTCAACTGTTACTACATCCCTAATTCCCCTAGAGAAAGATTAGTAAGATTCAACAATTCAGTTCTATAAAACAGTATTTTAAAGCTTAATAATGAAGATTTTTTTTTCTCTCCATGATTTTTCTTTACTTACATATCATTTCAAGGATACTGGTGATCTGTTCAAAGCTTTACACACTCAGACAAGATGGGACTGGAGGGAATGGATTAAAACTTGAGATGGGTGGATTGAGATCAGTGTCAGAAAGAATTTCTTCCACATGAGGGTGGTGAGACTGGCACAGGGTGTCCAGAGAGGTGGGGGAAGCTCCATCCTTGGAAGCTTTTAATGCCAGGCTGGATGGGGCTCTGAGCAACCTGCTCTAGTGGGAGGCGTCCCTGCCATGGCAGAGGGGTTGGAACTGGATGAGCTTTAAGGTCCCTTCCAACCGTGACAATTCTATGATTCTAAGATGATAGTTGTTTAAAAACTTGATAGTTGGCCACAGTAAGGAAATAAAAAACAAAACAAACCCTAACCAACCCCAGCACAATAATCAAAGCATTGCTGAAGTCTTACACAAACATTTTTTTTTTGTCCTACTGTTTAAATAAAATGGATCCAGCTTTAGCTGGCAGATTTCTACAAGAAAAAAAAAAGAATTCTTGGTATCATTTAGTCTCTGCCTCAGAGCAGTGCAGCTTTTGCACTACCAAAGAGCTAGAGCAAAGTGCTTTGAAAATTACAGGATTGCATTTGTATGAGGAGGAACATGTGCAGGGGAAGGGATCAGCAAGGAGAGTCACAGGGACTCATAAATCAATTGTTGTAAACAAAGATTTGAGACGTTCTCAGTTACAGATAAAGGAAAGAAAAATCTGCAGGGTTTGTTCATTTGTTTTGTTTATTGAAATATGAGCAGCAGTATGCAAAAAAAATATCTTTAAAAACATAACATAGCAACACCTAGTAATTTTAAAATTAACAAAATAAAAAGAGGTTTAGAGTTAAATGAAAAAAAAAACACCAACAAACAAAACTCATTGCTAGAACTGTGTTTCCTACAATGTAAACAAAAGCATAAAGGTTATGCTTGCAACAAACACAGAAGCAGGTTTATGGAGCAGCACAAGAAAGCAACATGATGTTGTAATCTGATGGTTTGGTCTATTGATATGAATTCAGAATGGGTCACCTTCCAAAACAGAAACATCACAATTACCACACAAAAAAGAAGTTTAAGTCACGTTTGTCTCTCGAAACAAAACATTTGGAAGGTGTTTTGGGGTTTTGTTTTATTAAAAACATCACTAGAGACACTTTGGGCAACTAAATCTCCTTAAAAAAATATTCTTTCCAACTAGGGAGAAAAACCTGACAGGCTTTAATGTTCTCTAGACTTACACTGCAAGAGCATCTGCCCAAGAATTGACAACTTCACATTGTAATACTGGGGGAGGGAATAATATATATATTTATAAAACCATAGCTTCAAGCACAACCCAAAAGAATTGTAGTATTTTCACCAGTTTTCTACCAAATCATAGCCCAGGGGCTGTTTCTCTGTCCTGACTTGAAGGGCTGTGCTGTTCCATTTGCCTCTCATCAGCAGGTCACACTAGAAACCTTTTCTTTTGGTCCTATAGATACTGTAACCCAACATCATCCCTTCAGGTACAAACAACTTCATGCCTAATGCAGTGAAATCAACTTAATACTTGGGCAAGGCACTGGATTGACTGCCAGCAAGACTGAAGCCCTCTAAGGAGAGGCATCCAAGCTACTACCTTGTCTTAGTGACTCTAAAAGCAAAGCCAGATGAGCTTCAGTAGCTGCCTGCTCTGGGCTCTTTGCTGGTATTGCACAAGCTGTTCAGTTAATGCTGTGGTTGGTGCAAAAAAAACCAAACCAAACCAAACAAAAAAAAAACACAACCCAAAAAAACACTTTACACAAGAAAAGCCAAAACACTTTTCACTGAAGAGTAACATTCAGGCTAAACTGGGCTCTGGAAAGGCTCTTGACTTCCACTAACCTGCTACTGATTCCATTTCTCCATCTAATTCCAGAAGGGATTTATGCACAAGCAAGCTGGAGCAGAGCAGCACTCTGCTATTGCTATACTTAAAATGTCATTAAGGTCCAACATTTCTCCAGCCAATCCCATCTGTACACTGAAAGCTGGATTTTGGACCAGCAGCACAAATGAATTCAATATTAGTTAGACTGTGAACCAGCAGCACACAAAACTTGCTGTCAAAAAGTCCTACTTTAAAGGAGCAGAACTCAATGTAGACAAATCTCCCTGGGGCTGCTCTTGCAAAACAGGCAGCTCCAAGGATATCCCCAGCACAGCCTATGTGGACAGTTCAGCAATAGGAAGACCAGCAGAGAAATGCTGGAGCACTTCAGGACAGCATCAGAAGTGGGTTAACTGGTATTATTGCAGAAATGATGGTTCAGTGCAATCTAGGTAACCAATCTAACCACAACACTAGCACTAAGCACCAGCTCTGGCTCATCAACACCCACTTCAGCACCCATTCTGGAATTGTTTAGTTGGCCTCATCTAAACATCCCAGAGTTGAGAGATGAAGCCAGGTGAAAAACACTTTGGACAAAATCAAATCTTGTACCTACAACTGAGATCTTAATCCAATGTGCCATGATATTTATGACAAGAAAAAAAAAAACAAACAAAAAAACCAAAACACAAAACAACACAAATCAAAAATCCTGTAGTGTCAAATACACATATTCAGCAACATGACAAAAGTCAGGCCCTGGGGAGAACACGTGGCCAACTGACTTCACACCTCATTCAATCAGAATCTGTGGGGTGCAGTTCCAAAGAATGAAAGAGAAGCCCCCAAAGGTGAGAGGGAAACACTGTCATTCCCCTTCACCTGAAGATGCACTTGTTGGTTTTTAAATGCACTTGAGAAACTGCTTCAAAATAAAAAAGGCAAAAAAACCCCAAAACACCAAGTAATAGAGAAATTCCTGTACAAGAGAACATCAGGGTTCTGCAGAAGAGTTACAGTTTATTCCTTTAAGGCATTTCATAAGAAACATTTTAATGACACGTAAACAATTTTATTCCTTTAAGATCATTTGTTACTTAGGTACCATATGCACGTTTTCCACCTCTGAGCAGAAACTGTCATTCACCAGAAGACACAAGAACTTGTGGAAGCAAATCAATGTCTCAGGATTGCAGCAATTAACTGCAGCACATCTTTGAGTATTTGCATTTTAGAGTTTGCAGCCTCTCCCCCGAACACTGAACCCTTTTCTAAAGGGGTTTTTGAGGGGGGAAAAAGGAGGATGAGAAGTTAAAAACAAATGCAACAGGTCTTTTTTCTGCATGTCATTTTGTATATAATTCACTTCTAGTTCTCTCAGAATAATTCTTTCAGCCTCCTTTTATAGTTTTTAAAGGGGAAAAATACACTTATGTTCTTGAAGTGATTTCTTTTAGTGTTTAGTACAGTGTTTAAACTCTCTCCTGGGTAATACAACAGCACAGGCAACAGGATTCCTTACACACCAGAGAGATGTTATCATCATCATCATCATCTCCTCCAAGCAGTCCTTCAATCCCATACAGCTGCCAACTACACTTGTGAGTCTTCTGACTGAACACCTGCCATCAGGGCCAGGCTCAAGACCACTTTCATGTAGACTACAAAGAAGTGATTACTTTTGGTCATTACCAACAGGTCTGTATTAAATGACATGATCTGGAAGTAAAAGCTGCTGCATTCAGTTACTAATTTGCTAAGCCACTCAGAGTCTTCAAAGAGACTCAAAACTCAGCCTGAAAGTGAATTAAATACAGTGTAATCACTAATACTGTGTAATGTCTACTGAGAGATTAAAAAGGCCTAACACAGATCCATTCCAGACAGGTAAAATAAACAGCTAGAACACCAAAAAGAAAACAAAAAACACTTAATTCCTTCCAAAAAGTAGTAAGCACTGCCATTTACAAATAGTAGTGTTTATGTTAAACTAGAAAAGGGTACCTAAAAAGAAACAGCCTTGGCAACCAAATCCAAACAGCACGAGTGGAAATCAAAGCAAAACAAGAATTACTACTCCAGAAACGTGCAAGATGTTTACCTTGTATCAATTACTATTTAAAA
>VYZU01039759.1:7871-24127 GCA_013401355.1 Ceyx cyanopectus | reverse complement strand
AATAATGTCCTCTACATGTATTATTCATCCCACTGCTGGTTAGTTTGTCCTTAATCCAATAACAAACCTTTAGTGGCTCAACTAGAGAGTATCTTTTTGGTAGTAAAAAGCTGATGTATTTCATAGTGTTTGAAAGTGGAGAAGTAGCTCTGCACTGGTAGATTCAGACACCACTAATGATTACTTTGTGGCATATAATAACTTAGAGCTCATCCAGACAGCAGGTTAGGCAAAATTTGGCTTTGGATTTTCAATGCTGTAAGTCATTTGCACCATTAAATCCATAAATAGACACTCTTGGGCTAAAAAAATATTTTTAAATTATATATATGTGTGTGTGTGTGTGTGTGTGTGTGTATACACACATATATGTATTTTTAAAACGAGTTAAAATTCTTGGGTTTCTGATCCAAAAAGCACACAAAAAGTATCATTAATCTTAAAATGTAAAGCCTATATAGCTGTTGTATATAGCTAGTTATCAAGTTTATGCTTCAAGCCATAAAGATGTTATTCTCTATCAAATGACCTCAGCTTCTCAGCAGGACAATATGCTGCATTTAAAAAGAGAGTACTATGAAGTTTGACATTATCTATTTTTTTGAGAGAAACAGTGTTTTAAACACCATTTTTTGCTCAATTATACTAGAAAAAAAAAAGACAATTTATTGGAAAAATACATTGACTTGCCATGCTTTTAAGTCTGCTTTCATGCTGTAACAAGATAAATTTCATTTTAGAAGTATGAAGATCATCTTGCACTTTGCTAGACAAAAGGTACATATCTAAAGGAATAATAAAAAAAAAAGCTGTTAACATATTGTCTAAATCCTCTTATGGTCAGCAAAGCCCATTTTTATTGATGTCATATAGAAGGCATAAAACCTAGTTGACTTCAATCAACTGGTCTCCCAGGGAAAAGACTTCTGCCAGCAAATGCCAGATACCAAATCTCAGAGCATCTGCTCCATTTATTTCTACAAGCTGAGGACAAACTTGTTTTCCCTGTCCCAGCTCCAGGGGCAATGTCTCACTGCCCTCTGCCAACTGACCAAACAGCCCATTGCTGGACCAAGACAAGCAAGAGCACAGTGTGCATCCAATCCCTACACTTACCTTGATGGAAAAGCCACTTCCCCCCACCCTCATTTTCCCAGCAGTGGCAGCACAGGCAGTGACAAAGCACTTATATTTTCCAGTTGAAAACCATTAAGCCTTCACTAGCAAGAGTGAAATGGGCAGTATCACTGGTGACACTATTAGGCACGGAGAGGCTCATCCCAGGCCAAACAGCAAGTTACTTCTGGAAGTGAAAACTGACCTCCTATATTCTACCATATCCTTTGCTAGTCAATATTTCATGCTACCAGAACACAGAAATAAAAGATCTCCACCCCAGCATTACCACACAAAAGCTATGTTTGCACCCCAGCAGGCTTCTGAATCAACTGCAGCAAAAAAAAAAGTATTTAATGTGGAAAAAGCCAGTTTTCCATCCTCCTTCTTCAGAGGTTGGAAACCAACTCAGAACATCTCCATAATGTGCTCAGTCCTTAGGTAGATGAAAGTTTACTGCTATTTTTAGATACCTGTCTCCCGGGTACCAGAACAATGTATTATTTGAGGTACTACTAGTCTGCTCAAGGCAACAGATACTAGAAGTGACTGCTAACTAAGTAGAGTGGAATCTCTCTTACCTGTCTAAGTATTTACAAAAAGCAAAGATGTTTTCACATTAATTTCAACAAATAGCATCCAAGGAAAAGCATACAGGCATGTTACACACGTTACAACATTGCAGGATAAGGGTTTTTACACACATGCAGTCTATTGAAAGTCATTTTAAGAAGTTTTGCAAACCAGTATTTCAGTTTAGGATCATTTCAGAAGCTTCTCAGGGCTACCTCTGAACAATGATTTCAGATTAAAGCATCTGTAGGCTTAGTAAAAAGCAGTAGAAGGAAATTGTATTGAGAGCATTTAACATGATAAAATCAAACAAAACTTTACCTCGAACAATAAGTTGAGCGAAGTTGGACACCCCAGAGCCTCTCTCTGACTGAGTTACACAGCGGTACAAATCCTGGTCGGTTTTTGTCACTTCTTGCAACTTAAAGGTAGCAGCAAATCTTCTGTGATTGATATTTTTAGTCTGAGCAACTGGAATATCTTCCCCATTTCTTCTCTGAAAATAAGAATAACCAAGGCAGAGTTATCTCGTAAGAATACAAAAGACATTTATCATGATTATCATACAAAGAATACCCAAAAAAAAAAGAAAAAAACCAAAATGCATTCAGCCCATGCTGCATTTCCATGGTAGAAAAGCTTAGTGCTGAGGTCTCATCAAGAGATGAGCAGTACTCAAAAGCATTTCACAATCACATTGGGGAGTTAAAAGCACCATCAGGCTTTCTCGTTGCTGCAAACCATGACCACAACACACTCAGCTGCCACTGCTTCATAGCTGGAACCTTCCATTGTGCAGCATCCACCAGCAGCAGCTCTACTCCTTAAAAAATTCAACTTGAAAATAACATAATAGATACACTGGGCTTATTATAAGAAATATTTAAACAAATGTGGCATTGAGGAACTTCACAATTTTTCAGCATCTCTTTTTCAGCAACCAGCCAATGCTTCCTTTTCAATACTATCATTTATCTAATCCAAATTCAAGACTTTCTAAAAATGTACCTATATTATACTAAGCACCATCTATCTACCTAAAGCTAGTTGAAATAAAAAGAGGAAAGGAGGAAGCTGCTAAAAGAGCAATAATGTACATCTCATTTAAAGGAAGGAGCTTAAAGAGTTCTGAAAAAAAAAATAAAATAAATCATAGCTACTGCAAATCACTGAATTGAATCTGTCTGGAGCTGCAGGGCAGGGTGAGAGGTCAGTAAGGTAGAAACAGTTTGAGCTCTTTTGTGACTCTTTTTCCTTATTATCATTCACATTAAATACTCAGTTTTTATTTCAATTGAAGACCAGACCCCCCACCAAAAGTTAGCATTAAAAAGGCCCCCCCCAAAACATGCACCAAGCGAACAAACAATGGCACTGCTCTCTCCATGGATCAACTGCACATTATTCCCTAACCAGGATAATGTTTCTGAGTGCTCAGCTTTGCTCAGACCCCATAAAGACATCATCTCTGCCTTGTAATTGCATCACCTGCTCTGCTCAACATGTAGCAAAATGTGACCTCCTTGGACATTTTTAGCTCTAATCAACCCCTGGCATGAGACACTTCATTGAGGTCTTCAACTCCGAGCTTTCTTGTCTAACACAAGAAGTGCTACTGCTGAGCCACAGAAGTTAATAACCTGAAAGCCTGTGGCAAAATATAAAGGGGAGAAAAAGGAGGTGAGTTAAAGCTGCACGTGTATATTAGCCAGCCTCCTGTCACAGGCTTTGTAATACTCCAACACTTTGTTTCAGATCTACCCTTCATGGTCTTAGCGTGGGTTTGCCTTTCTCTAAACACTTGTGCAGGTGGATTAGCCAGGGGTTGAGCACTGCTGCAAACTCACTGAAACCAGGATTCACTTTAACTATTAACAGGTTTAAACAGATTAATCTTAGCTTCTGCTGTCTTTCTTGAAGCAGTCAAAGTACCCATCCCATGCTTCACTGAAAGTCTTGGGTGAAAACATACATTTATACCAACCTGGCAGATTTCAGTCATTGGTATTCCACCACAAAGACCATCACCTTTATCAACAGTAGCTTTATTGGTGTGACTCTTCCTCATTTCATTATGCATTTTTCCTGTGCCTCAGCCACCCTTTTTGCCATTACACCAGAAATGTCAGGGAGCTTCTACCCAGGGGCACACTCAGCCTCCAGGGCCAGGCCAGGATGCACAAGGAGATGCAAAGACTGAAAGCAGATCTACAAGATGGTGCATAAGTCTGGTTAGCTGGTTTCTCCTGAGAGCAAAAGCTAAATCCAAAAGCAGGATTTTCAAGCTACTTCTTTCCTCCCTTCAGTTTTGACCAAAGGCTTGAATTCACTGGAATGATAACTTCATATAAAACTTGGATCTAGTGCCTTGAAGTAACCAAAATAAATAAACCTCATGGTACTTTCTTCCTCATACTTGTTTGTGCCCCCCACACTACGTGCTTTCATTGTCACACCAAAACCATCAGCAAAGGGAAGTCAGGCTCCCCCAGTAAACAAAAACTTGCCATATAATTGTTAAAATGTCCAAGCATCATATGATAGACAGAAGGTGTCTTTTTAAATTTTAGATGATAGCAGACTCGGCAGGTAATCCATGTAATGCAGTCATTCTTACTCTGCTATGAAGGGAAAAATAAATATTAGAATGATTCACTTCAGTAAGTCTTTAAATCTGAAGACCAAGCACTCAGTCTGCAGCAGGGAAGCACATCCTAGCTTGCTGGGGAAAATAATTTACTCTCTGAAGTAATGAACTTGCTTACTTAAGCTTGCCTGCATGCTTCGTGTTGAGAAACAAAGTGATTTGGGTCCCTACTTAAAATGCAATATTAATGCACTTTCAAAGCAATTAATCAAAATGAAATTTTAAAAGGTTTACGGTTCTACTCCAACAACAAAACCTAGGATTTCCTTTTCTATTTACAACAGTGATTTCCTATCACTTTACATTAGTAGGCTTAGAGTACTTGCTCAAATTTCTCTGTATTAGGATTTGTTTCATAGGAATTCAACTGAACAATTATATCTTCAAAGTCTATCTCCACGTACAGCTTACCCCTTAAAATATTTTTCTGTCATTAAAATGATGAAAAGTTCAAACAGAAGAGAATTTTCACTTAGAAATGAATATTAAGGAAAATACTCTGCATTTATTTCAGCACATACCCCTTACACCAGCAAGCCATTAGCCAGTCAGAGTTCAGATGCACTGCCACGATCTCTTAATTAAATTCTTCTTTTTAATGTCAGGGCATTACTAGTGATTTTAAAGGAGAAGAAAGAAAGGCAGCAGTGCTCTCTGCTTATTAGAGGGTTCCTGGTACATACTGTTTCAATTTATGTCCTGCTCACACTGAACAGAGCTTGAAAATGCTGCTCAATTAGGTTTTAAAAATTCAATTTAAAATTAATGTGGAGTTATACTAATAGGCAATGGCTCTACCCTGTGCAATCCTTGGTTCTTCCAGTCCCTTGCTGTCTGATTTGATAACCCTGAATTGCTCATTTAGGAGGGGTCACCACCAGGCAGTTCTCCTCCTTTTGTGAAAATAACTCTGGGCTTCACAAAGAACTATGCTTTGTAAACAGTTGATTAAAAGAAATATAGGCATNCTTCTGTCCCATGAAAGAAATCAAGCATTTAATAAACATAAAATTAAATTTTAGTAGCTCTTCCAGAAAATGAATGGAACCAGAAGCATCTAAACACCAACATCTTTTTTTAACTGGGTGCATTTCGGTGCATTTTTATTTTTATAATACAAATTTAAAGCTTAGCTGCATTTCACTCTCAACTTCTGAGACTGAAAAGTGATGTTTTGGGGTTTTTTTTCTGTTTAAACAGCAATAACTTTCTGCAGTGATGTTTTCTCTAAATTTCACTGAACTCTCTTTTCATAGCAGTGATTTTTATCAGCCTGGACAGCTCAACCTTACACATCCCCAGCCCTTCCTTAGTGTAAACACCTTAAAATAAGTTTGCTCCTCTGATAATAATTACAGTCAACTCTAGTTGCCTTCTCAGGCTCTCAGCTGGGGAGATGCCTCCAGAGATCAGATGATGTCAACACTCTGGCTGCAGTGACACACGAGTTACTCTGGCAGCATTGCCCACCACAGCTGGCTCCCCACTCTGTCTCCCTTCTCATCTTCACTCCTGTGCTCATGCAGAAAACTAACCTGGAATACAGAAAAAAACAACCCTCCTGAAAAACATACTCCCTCCCTATATATCAGCATTACCAAAAAGAATACCTTGTGATTGAATTCACTGCATGGACACAGGGAGGGAGCAGGGCACAAGCCAAGAGCTTGTCTAAGCAACTCAGTCCCTGAAGGTGCAATCAAAATTTCACTGGACATCAAAAGGGCTGGAAGGATGCCCCCAGCAACCCAGGGAATTACACCTCTGCTGACCTGAGGAAAAAGGAATCTGTAAACAAGGTGTTCAAAACATTCCTGGTTTGACTCGTTGTGTAAAGGGAGAAAAGTCATTTTTTGCAAAAGGGAAAAAGGTTGAATATGAGCAATGAATGGCAGAAATAATGCACCACCTCTAACTCGCCTTTTTTTTTTTTAAAAAAACGAAACAGTGCAAGAAGAATAATCACCACAAATAATTACACTTTTAAAATATGCATATGCTTTTTCAGCACTTAGGACACAGCTTCCAAATGGAGAAAAAATAGCATTTATTTTAAAATTCTTTAGTATTGTTTTGTTGGGGTTTTTTTTAAATTTATTTTATTCTTTTACACAAATACCTCAATATATTTTGGAGACTTTAAAACTTACTAAACATATTAAAAACATAATAAAACATGACATCTATTTATTGTAAGGTATGATAAATAATACTTTTTTTACCCTACTCACAAAAGAGCAAGTGACTGATCAAGTGAGATTTTTTTATTTCGATCCATTTTAATTGCAAATACTTGGTTGAAGCAAAATAAGTATTTCTTTTTCAAGAAAAATACCTATTATTATTTATTGGAACTATAGTTTAATTAATATGCCTAAACAGTCCTATATTCTTCTTAGTATACAAGAAGGCGAAGCAGCAATTTCTTTGGTTTGATTGAATTTTAAAAGGAAGCACACAGTTAATTTTTCTTTTTAGTAGAAAAGGAAAACAACTAGCTTTAACTTGTTGGTCTTCCTATATGCATTGCAAACCAGATTAAAAATCTACTTTTTGAGATGAACTACATGTTTATGTATTTGCAGGAAAAGGAACACAGCTTTTACCAAGCAATCGTATACTGAAGATGTAGAATACATGTGACAAGCAAAAGTTTTATCCTGCATCCTGCACTGCAGTACAGAAAAATCCATGATTGCTTTAAATGCCTTGGTTACAGGCACTGCTGTTACTCAAATTTGTCCACTTCGAAGTAGCTCAATTTCTCTCGCACTTCACTGCACCTCCTACTAAAGAAAACAAGGGTTCTCATGAAATAATCTAATTGAGAGCCATCTGGCCCCTCAGAGATGGCAATCCTAATTTATTTTATTATAACTAAATGCACAAGAGGCAAAATAGCAAAATTCATACTACAGCACCCCTAGCCATTCCAAGACACAACACTGTTTGTGTGGACATTTTATAGGCTTTTATTTTGAACCTCATCTAATACATGCCACAAAAAAAAAAAAAAAAAACAAAAAAAAAAAGATAAGCTTTTCAGTAAGTTATAGTTCTTGAATGCAGTGTTGATTAAAAAATAATAAATCATAGAGATATTAATTCTGGACATAGCAATTAAAGATCTGTATCACCATGAGCATGCTGAAATACATCATCCTGAATAGCTCAAAAAAAACCCAAAAAAACCCCCATAAAATCTGATTATTTAAGAGAAGATAATGAAAGAAAAACATTTGTAAAAAAACCCAACCCACTGCACAAGACCAACAGCACACAACATAGTTCCTCAAACTCTTGTCAGCAGACAGATTTTTTCTGAAAGCAGTCAAGTCTACTATCTGTACTTATTCTTCTGTAATTCATTAAGTCTCATAGCTATTTGAGGAAAGCAGGTCCTGGGGTATTAGGCTACTGACTGCACATCACACTGCTGAGGACAACACAACTTGAATTCAGGTTTCAATGGACAAGACACACAAGATTCAACAGCCAAGGAATAGATAATAATATATGTTTTTTATAAACAGCCTCTCAATTTCAGCTGTCCTGTTTTTAATGGGTTTAAGTCATTAGCTGGCTGAGGAAGCAGTACCAGGACTACACAGAGACACGAAACTTTCTCCACAGCTGGTGTAGCAGCAAACTGCAAGGTCAGGAGAAGACTGCACTCGGTGTCAAAGGTGGTCAGGGAACTGCCCTCAGCACCACCACACAGGGAGCAGCAGCAGTGTCTGTCCCTAGGGAGGCCCTACAGGGATGACAACCCCAAAGGCTGCTGTGTAAACTGAATGATTGGTAGCTACATAGGCCAGAGGACTTAGTTAAGTGGGGCAGAACTAAATTCAAACCAGGAGGATTACAGTATTTCATGTTGCTGAAACCTAAGATGACCGGGCATCTAGGGGGAACTGCTGTATTTATCCAAGAAGCTAAGAGAGCTGGTTCACTCAGGGTTAAATGCCATAGATAGCATCAAAGGTGAATACAACATGAAAGGATAGGGACAAAAAAAAACCCCAAACCAAACAAAAACCTTGGTGAAACAAACAAGTTACAAGGAGAATCTTAAATAAGAAGATATGAATACTGTATTTTTCATTGGTGAATATTCTTTATAACCATGTCAGAGTCAGAAGTGTGCAATACAGAAAAAAACCTACAAGTCAAGTCATTTACAAGGGGCTGGTTGGATCACTTCAAGGCAGCTTTTCATCTATTTTTGGAAAAATGTTTGGAAAACCAGAATTTCTATCACAGAATGTAAATATGGTATGGTAAAATTACAGGTAAAATAGATGAGTCGTGGCAAAAAAAAGAACCCCTGTCATCTATGCTTCCCTATTCTGTTGCTCACTTTCAAAAACACCTTTTCTATAAGTAAAAGTAATCAATGATGAGATAAATGAAGAAAGTGAAGTTTCTGTGCAAGCCTGAAGTACAGTATAAAAAGAACTTAACGTGCTGCTTGGCCCTTGTCAATAATCAGGATACAGGTAACATGACGAGTGCCTTGTTACTGCCTGAGAACAGGAGGATTGATTGCTATAAGCAGCCTAATTTGCCATACAAATTAGTGTTTGCTGTGGACATATGACACTGATGATCCAAAAAGTCTGCTGTCTCCCTTGAGGCTCCTCTGAGGTCACCCACCAATCCTGCCACCCAGGGAGAAAAGCAAGCCCAGAGGGATAGGTCTTCTCTCCTCCTGAAGCCTCCACACATCATGGCTTTGACTCCTCCTTAAGACAAGCAGATCTGACTGACACTTCAACACCAAAAAGCATCAGCTCACTAAAACCAAAAAGGGGACCAAAAAATCTCCCATCACACTTCCAAAGCTGAAACCCTGCATCTTCTCCAAACTTTCTCTAAACCTCATAGAATTAAAAGCAAAAGAATAAAGTCCTGTAATATTCAAAGTGTACTCAGCTCCCCTTAATTTTCAGGAGTCCTAAAGTTGTGCAAACCTGCAAAAGACATTCTTTAAATGTCTGAAAAAAGTGGTAAATAAGCAGGTACACTGTAACAGCAAGTGTTTTATCATCAAACTAAAGAAATTATATTTTAATCATTTAACTATCAAAATGCAATGAGATCTCAAAAGGTAAAGTTACATTACAAAACCATGAAAACATTCAAACTAGAAAAATCACACGAACTACGTAAACCGAAGTTAAATTGGATGTGACTCTCCCACTACAGATATTTAATTTTTTTCTGAGATGACAAGTGAGGCTCCCAATAATTTGCTGCAGCTAAATGGTTTACCCTGAAGGCCCACAGCCCATACTCAGACCCTCCTAGCTGAACACCAAACCACACCTTCACCTTCTGGGTATAGTGGGAAGAAAGGATTTGTGTGGCACGTTCTTCTTTCCTCTGAGAGGAAAAACCATCCTTCCAAAAAAGCAAAACACAACAGCCAGTGTTGTGTCCCTCAGCTCCGGCCAGAGGCACAGGTTCTCCTGTACACTCTCCAGTGTAAACTCCTGAAATATTATGGCAGTCCTGCACAACGATCTGCCCAAATGCATCAGCACAGGCTACCATCTGCATGTGCCCAGTCCAAAGACTCATTAAAGAACATACAGATGCAGTCTGTAGCGAGTAAAAACGAACACTAAATATCAAAGCACGTTCTGTCACAACGATCATCAAAACCCAAGGTGCTGATAAACAAGGCATTAAGGGTTCTGGTCATTTCCGCAAGAAAAGGAGCAGGTTCTGGCCAGTTTGAGCCTCAACAGACAACCGCACAGACACTCCTTCATCCTCCAGTAACAGTTGTTACCGCTGGGAGGTCAGCCTGTCTCCATTGTTTTTACAGCAATTTGCATTTTATTTTCCGTAATGCTTTTTAATTTTTTAGTATTTTTTTTTTCAATTATTACTCTCAGGCAATCGCTTTAATTATCTGCTATTCCACAAGGGGAGACATTTTCCTCTGGCGGGGAGCGCATCAGAGCGCATTAACGCTGCCGGGCCTCTCCACGGGCGAGCGCGGGGCTGCCTCGCCAGCCTTGGCAGGCCGCGTGGGCCGGCGGTTGGCCAGCACCCACAGCTAGCGCTGACAGGCTGGCCCGCTCGCCGCCGCCGATCTGCTGGCAATCTGCGCCGGATTACCAGGGCCTATTAAGCTTTTCAATGCAGGTGGTTACCCTCCCTCCCCCTCCCCGAATTTCAGCTTCGCCAAAGCAAATGGTATCGCCGCGGCCCGCGGCCGACTGCAAAGCCAGAACAAGCCGCTTTCCCTAATCCAATGCCGTGTTAATGCGAAGCTCAGCGATGATGGATGGGCTCATTAGTGGTGCAGTTGCCGCCATCAGAAGCAGGTGCCAAGACATATGGTTTAACAGATGTTCCAGCAAAAAGCTCTATTCTCCACACTGCACCAGTGTCCAGTTAAACCGGACATCGATAAGACACTGAAAATAGTACTGGGCTTCTGGGAGCCATAATTGTTCCCAGCTCGGAAAGCTGTTAAATGCAGCCCGATTATGCAAAAAACCCTATTGCTCTGATATCCCAATTAGATCCACCAAACAAATGCTGGACAATACGTACACTGCTTTCTGAAGTCTTTGTGCACCCGAATGTTATTTATTCTATTCAGACAAGCCTATTTCTCCACCGTCTTAGTAAAGAAATGAAGCTTAAAACCATGCAAGCAATCTCCAAATCAAACGGGCAGAAACACCCCACCCCACAGTTTCAAGTTTAGAATGCCCTGTGTGTGCTATTCTTTCAAGTATTTAATACTTTATATATACAGGTCCATCCTAAGCACAAGATTAATGTGCAGAAGTGACTTGCTTGCAAGGTTATTTATTGACATAACTCCACTGAAATGCATGGCATTTCATGGGGTAAAAAAAAAAAGGAATAAAGAGTGTGTCCTATTTACACTAACGTAGCACAACAGTGTAAACAAAGCAGCAAAATGCATCAAAAAAACCCCAAAAGAATCCTTATTGTTGAAGTGTGTTTTCACAGAAAGACAATTCACAGGCTTTAGAAAAAATAAAATCAGCAGATGTAGGCTGTTACACTTGTTATATTCAATTCTTTAAGACTACAAAAACACACGTCCACCTCTTACAGGAAAGAAATGTTCAGCTACAACTTCTGCTATCCCCTTTTAAGACAGAGCATATCAAAGCATAACAGGTGGAAATGCCAGGTTAACACCTTGGATTTGGGAGTCCTATAACATGATCCAACTGCTTCAGTGTGTACAGTGACACCAAATTACAGATGTTGGGGTGTGACATGTCAAAGGGGAAATTTTAAGAGGACTGAGGAAAAAAAACAACACAGCATTCAACTCAGAAGGGGATGGCGGGGAGGGCAGGGGGAAGGCTAAAACACACCAAGACTGAATGTATTTCAGGAACAATATTAATGCTCACTTCAAACAAAAACAAAAGACTTTTAAATTCTTTCAGAATTTGCTAATAATTGCAGGCCATAATGAGATCTTCAGCTCAAAACCATCAGAGATTCAATAGTTGACTGGGTTTAAAAGGTGCAGAAAAATACAGGAGCTGCATTTCTGTCCTGTTCCCACACCTACTATTCACATTGTCTCGGAAAGTGGTTTTCAGATCACCTTGTTCAACCAGTTAAAACCTCTTTGTGCAAATATTTGTTTTGTATTAATGCAGCTGCAAATTTTCAAGACTTCTGTTATCTTTTCTGCTTATCTTGCAGTGACAGAGCTCTGACTGTCCTGGACTCTGGTCCAGTGGGGCTGCAAAATGCAAAGTTAGGGCGGTAAGGGCTATGAAAGGGGACAAGAGACCAGAGACAATCTAAAAACAAATAAACAAGAGAGGAATCTGCAACTCAGAAAGTCAAAAGAAGTTCAATTCAATGTTAATTCCTATTTCTTTGAAACGTTTACAGATGTCATTTATAGAAAAGGGCATTGATAAAGAGACTGTCATCAGAGCAGTATGCACAGGAAACAGTGTATTGAAATGCTGTGCCTATTTTTACCCATTTCTATTTTCAGACACACAAAGGTATGAGCACTTAATTCTATACCCACTGAGAAAAACATAAGCATGGAAATGTGTGTGCACGTTGATCATATGATCAAGGCTTCTTCACAACAACTAAAAGAAAAAATTACAGTTCACACAGGACACTGAGACATGAGACATGCTACTGAGATCCACTTTTACTTCAGTTCAGGTTCTTTCCCTCTTCCCTGGTTCTAACCAAACATCCTCGTATTTTTCCACCTGCTGCCACTATTTCTATAGTAATTCAGACATGAATCAAGCTAGAACAGAGAAACAAAAAAATTAAGTTTTAAACCCAAAACCTACAGCAACAACAAAAAAAATCAATTTTGGGACAAAACCTTTTTCAGTCAGATTACTTTCCTGAACTGACTTACTGGCAAGCTGCAAAAGCTCCAGTGACACTGAAAAGAGGGATGAGGAGGCCAAAGCTGAGACCATGGGAGCTCAGACCAAGGCTGACTGAAGCAGCTGTGGGACTACCTATCTTTGAACACAGATCAGAGTAGCTGCTACTTTTCTTTCTCCTTCTGTGAATTTACTTTAGTCCTCCTCCAAAACAGAGGGTTGGGAAAGAGCGCTGGTGTAGTCTGAAACGAAATCTGTGTCTGCACATCTCTATTATTTTAGTGAAAGAAAAAGAAAATGAGACCTTAAATAAAAAAAAAAACCCAAAAAAAAAAACCCCAACAAATTGCACCTTGGATCTTTCCTTATCAAAGAATGTGTTTTAATAGAAAATGGTTTGCTGTTTTTTCTTTGTGTTTTGTTTTGTTGTGTTTTTTCCCAAGGAAATATCTTTTCTCTTTCAATAAGGACATAACCAAAAGCTATTTTCTCTAACACAGTGTATTTGGAAATCATCTTCTTCCACATCCTGCCACCCCCCCTTCATTTTTCATTTTTGCACTTTTTTTTTTTTTTTTAAATCGTTTTTTTTTTTTTGAGAAAAAAAAATTCTTGGAATTTNAGATTAATGTGCAGAAGTGACTTGCTTGCAAGGTTATTTATTGACATAACTCCACTGAAATGCATGGCATTTCATGGGGTAAAAAAAAAAAGGAATAAAGAGTGTGTCCTATTTACACTAACGTAGCACAACAGTGTAAACAAAGCAGCAAAATGCATCAAAAAAACCCCAAAAGAATCCTTATTGTTGAAGTGTGTTTTCACAGAAAGACAATTCACAGGCTTTAGAAAAAATAAAATCAGCAGATGTAGGCTGTTACACTTGTTATATTCAATTCTTTAAGACTACAAAAACACACGTCCACCTCTTACAGGAAAGAAATGTTCAGCTACAACTTCTGCTATCCCCTTTTAAGACAGAGCATATCAAAGCATAACAGGTGGAAATGCCAGGTTAACACCTTGGATTTGGGAGTCCTATAACATGATCCAACTGCTTCAGTGTGTACAGTGACACCAAATTACAGATGTTGGGGTGTGACATGTCAAAGGGGAAATTTTAAGAGGACTGAGGAAAAAAAACAACACAGCATTCAACTCAGAAGGGGATGGCGGGGAGGGCAGGGGGAAGGCTAAAACACACCAAGACTGAATGTATTTCAGGAACAATATTAATGCTCACTTCAAACAAAAACAAAAGACTTTTAAATTCTTTCAGAATTTGCTAATAATTGCAGGCCATAATGAGATCTTCAGCTCAAAACCATCAGAGATTCAATAGTTGACTGGGTTTAAAAGGTGCAGAAAAATACAGGAGCTGCATTTCTGTCCTGTTCCCACACCTACTATTCACATTGTCTCGGAAAGTGGTTTTCAGATCACCTTGTTCAACCAGTTAAAACCTCTTTGTGCAAATATTTGTTTTGTATTAATGCAGCTGCAAATTTTCAAGACTTCTGTTATCTTTTCTGCTTATCTTGCAGTGACAGAGCTCTGACTGTCCTGGACTCTGGTCCAGTGGGGCTGCAAAATGCAAAGTTAGGGCGGTAAGGGCTATGAAAGGGGACAAGAGACCAGAGACAATCTAAAAACAAATAAACAAGAGAGGAATCTGCAACTCAGAAAGTCAAAAGAAGTTCAATTCAATGTTAATTCCTATTTCTTTGAAACGTTTACAGATGTCATTTATAGAAAAGGGCATTGATAAAGAGACTGTCATCAGAGCAGTATGCACAGGAAACAGTGTATTGAAATGCTGTGCCTATTTTTACCCATTTCTATTTTCAGACACACAAAGGTATGAGCACTTAATTCTATACCCACTGAGAAAAACATAAGCATGGAAATGTGTGTGCACGTTGATCATATGATCAAGGCTTCTTCACAACAACTAAAAGAAAAAATTACAGTTCACACAGGACACTGAGACATGAGACATGCTACTGAGATCCACTTTTACTTCAGTTCAGGTTCTTTCCCTCTTCCCTGGTTCTAACCAAACATCCTCGTATTTTTCCACCTGCTGCCACTATTTCTATAGTAATTCAGACATGAATCAAGCTAGAACAGAGAAACAAAAAAATTAAGTTTTAAACCCAAAACCTACAGCAACAACAAAAAAAATCAATTTTGGGACAAAACCTTTTTCAGTCAGATTACTTTCCTGAACTGACTTACTGGCAAGCTGCAAAAGCTCCAGTGACACTGAAAAGAGGGATGAGGAGGCCAAAGCTGAGACCATGGGAGCTCAGACCAAGGCTGACTGAAGCAGCTGTGGGACTACCTATCTTTGAACACAGATCAGAGTAGCTGCTACTTTTCTTTCTCCTTCTGTGAATTTACTTTAGTCCTCCTCCAAAACAGAGGGTTGGGAAAGAGCGCTGGTGTAGTCTGAAACGAAATCTGTGTCTGCACATCTCTATTATTTTAGTGAAAGAAAAAGAAAATGAGACCTTAAATAAAAAAAAAAACCCAAAAAAAAAAACCCCAACAAATTGCACCTTGGATCTTTCCTTATCAAAGAATGTGTTTTAATAGAAAATGGTTTGCTGTTTTTTCTTTGTGTTTTGTTTTGTTGTGTTTTTTCCCAAGGAAATATCTTTTCTCTTTCAATAAGGACATAACCAAAAGCTATTTTCTCTAACACAGTGTATTTGGAAATCATCTTCTTCCACATCCTGCCACCCCCCCTTCATTTTTCATTTTTGCACTTTTTTTTTTTTTTCCAATGGCCTTTCTTGTTATGAGAAAAATACATTCCTGGAATGTTTCGGCTCAGGGATCTCAAAAACAATTACTTAGGCATTTGATTTGATCTGCTGGTTCTTCCTTTCTGAGTATTCAGGTTTTATGAATCTCTGGTTTGATCAAAGGTTAAAGTGAATCTTTTCCAAGTCACACCCCAGAGTTTCACGAGACCCATACACATCCACCTTAGGTTTTAAGGAAAAGGATTAAATTAATTATCAGGCTGCACACAACAGCAGTAACTTGCTATGTTATCTAAGAAAGAGAATTTGGAGAGGGAAAGTTGCTGGTTCACACTTATGTTAGGCAAGTAGGATGGAGGGGTGGAACGAAGACAGAGTAAGAAAAAAAATGGGTCATCTTCAAATTAATTAAAATTTGGCACTGTTTAACAGAAAACAAGAGGGAAACAGAAGTTCAAGTATATAATTTTAGTAGCAAGGTATCGTCAAGGATATCAAGGCACTTCATAAGCACGAGCACAGTTACAACCTCAAAGGTATTTTTATCTTTCACACTGTGAGAAATTACCACATCTATGATCCACAAACTAAAAAACATAAAACAACACCCATGAAGTATATGGAGGAACATAGCATATGTTTTCTGAGTTGTTCTGGCTGCTAACTGGGCTTCTCAGGGGAGTGAAAGTTAGAAAGGATAATCTGTCAAGTGTTGTCTGACTCAAGCAGTGAGTGATCAGGAAGATAGATTTCCAGCCTGCTGTCTGC
>VYZU01039754.1:14046-28332 GCA_013401355.1 Ceyx cyanopectus | reverse complement strand
CAGGGTTATAGAATAGCAGATACTTCAATAGTGGCTATGAAGCAGGAATGCTTTTATAATGTGTAATACAAAAGAGTAGAAGAGTTAACAGTGAAGTCACAGCTGCCTCACTGAAGTCAATTGCACTTTTTGCACCGGTAGCAGTCAAGCTGGAATTTGACCCTGCAAGTTTAACACCATAGTTGTCTTTTGTCATTAACACTTCAGCTCTGTCAGCTAAGAATGAATCAATGCTGCATTAGAGCTTTCCAAACCTCAGAACAGTTTTCAGTGGAGTTGTAGTCCTGAAGAAACAAGCTTCAGTCTGAATCGGATTACTTTATGCGTGCAAGTCCATCCTTCAGAACAGTAATACCACCGTGGCAATTCTGCATTGCCTCTAATCCTGTTTTCTGTACTGTAACTCAGCTAACTAATAGCAGTTATTTCTGATTTAAATCACTATGCTTATTGCAGCTTATTCCTCTATTCTGAGTGTGGCTAGAGCTGTTGTTTCTTATGTGAAACTCAGCAATGGGAGCCAGAGAAGTAGGGTTTGATAGTTTCTATCTAGAGACTCACAGAATGCCTCCAGTAGTGCTTTGCTGTTCAGCTGCAGAGCGCTTTGGTATCACAGCTCTGGTACAAGACCAAAGTCCAATCATTTCCCAAAAGAAATGTCAGGGATGGTGACACTGACATTGACCTTTGATAAGACTAATTCAAAAAAGGCTCAGTATTCGTGTTGCTACAATAAATGACATCTTTACATGTGTGTCAGCATAATGTGACATGTCTTTGGCTTTAAGACAAGGAAATCAGCGCCATCTAGTTAGCTAGGGAGTTGGGTGCAAAATCCTTTTAAGCAAAGGTGACACTTCTGGCATTAGTTGCGACAGCTGACCTTTCTTTAGATCATTGCACTCCTAATGGATCTCTTAACATAAGTGGCACTGACACATGACAGAAGTCCTTAGGCGTTCAGACGCTCTGCACAAGTCCATTAGATGTTACAGTCTACTGTCAGCCACAGTCAAATCCTGCAGCCACTTCTGGGGAAACAGGACATTTCTGCAGGTGATGGCAAGAATATGTCACCAAACTAGTAGTCTGCATAGTTGAGGTAGCTGACAACTCTGTCAAGTGCTCTTAGTTGAAGAAAGCTGCCTTTCTGGATTGGAAGGGACAACCGTGCAAGAGAACAGCTGAGTCTGGGACAGAGTTACTCTTTCCTTTGTGTCTCAGAGACACAGTTAACTTTTCTGGTTATGCTGTTGCTCTTTTCAGACAGTCTCAGCAAGACGCTGGTCTGAAAGGTCACGTTACAGGGCTTGACTTCCAGTAGCCGACTACACTGGTGCCAATCTTGACTGAAATTCTTCCTTCTTGCCAAGGGACCTCCTTTAGTCTTACTCCTTTAGCTCCTCTATGAAGGTAATTTAGGAGGACTCTTCTCTTGCCTTTGGATGTCCTCCTGTAGCATTTCCTGCTCATCTCCTGCCCAGCAGGATGCACTTCTTCGATAGTGGCACATTAGTCACAGGGAGTATATCTTTCAGTATTGCTTGAAATTGTTTCCAAGATAGAAAGTTGTGTTGTGTCATATCAATCTGCACAATTAATCCACTTGTTTTGGATTACATTGAAATGGTTTTAGGAACAGGACAGTGATGGGGTGGGGTTTCAAGAAGCTTTCCACTGACTGGCCACCTTTGTAAATGTTGCTATTAGCAGTGCTGGGGGTGGTTGTTTAAGAAAATCTTTTTGATATCTAGCTAGAAGTCATTGTCTCCTTCAGTGAAACTGTGAACGTTAAAGATCCAGAGATCCCCTGCACCACGTGTGACTGATCTAGTTAATCAATAAGATGTTGTGTAATTAATCTTCCTGGATTAAATGTGAAGCCCTGTTGTGGGCTGTACAAATTAAGGAGTGTTGTTTTTACTCTGGTTTACTTCAGACTGCGGTCACAGCTTAGTGGGTATTTTAAGAATGGTATTTGTGAGTCTTAAATATTATTTGTGGCAAGACTAAAATAATATTATTTTTAATACTTATAATCTCTCCGCTTAACAGAGTTGACGAATGATGAGTCCAGTTACTGAATCACACAGATTGGAAAGGCTACAATAGTGATTGACTGAAATTCAGACTATCATTCACAAACAGATTCTTTAAAGTGGAGGAAGACGCACACAATTAATGTATTTTCCCTTGGTAATATTTGGGGATATGTAATTTCAGTTTCATGCTTATGAATTTCAGTTTCTGTAGCAGATAACAATGAAAGTAGTCCTTCTTCCTTTCTATGCTGCCAACTATGCATTTTCTCCTCCTTTTCCTATAGCTATAACATTTGTGCAATCTCATGGAGAGTTGTGTCTGTCCTTTGATCTAACTGAATATTTCCCCTGAAAAAAAAATTTAGTTTTCAATCAGAGTAGCAAACTGAACCAATGCAGTGTGCAGGTAACCCAGGATAACTGAATGGTAGGAGCTGTTATTGAGAGCAAGCAGGGAGAGACAGGTCATCATATGTATCATAGAACAACAGTAAAGTTCCACCTGGACTTCAGAGATTTATTGGGGAGTTCTTACTGGGCCTCTTCCCTTGAAGTTCTGGAACTTCTTCTGAAGTTTCTTTTAACAAAAATATGATAACTTCTGTAGTATACACTACTGTCATCATAAATATGAGTAACTCCTTCCACTACATATGCATAAAAGGGCATAAATAAAATAAACCTTCTCATGTTCCAGGAAAGGAAGATGAGTTAGAAACTTTATGAAGTCTTCAGGAGAATATATTTTTGATTCTTTTAAACAGAAATTGACTCACATGGCAAGGAGCTGGTGCAATACCTGGGAAAGTCAAGCGCTTTTTGATTCGGTGGGATGGGGGTGAGCATGCTGCACCTTTAGAGTGCATGAGGCCAATGTGGTGACACTTTCTAGAACAGTTTAAAAGCAGTGTAAATACTTTGCTCTATGTTTCCACCCATTCTAATAAATCTGGATCAGGTGCTAAGAAATAATGCAACTACCTGCCTACTTCTCAAAAGTCTAAAGGCATTAGTGTATTTCTCTAAATGAAATATGTTCACTTCATATCGTGTTACAATACATCATGTTGTAAAACAACATGACAGTGAGTCGGGATGTGACAAACAACTGGTGCAGTGTTTTAAGAAATTTAAATGAAAATTAGTTTAGACCATTTTTCTTCCCATCATCTGGAAGAACAAGTGCTTGATCTGACATTTGTAGATCAGTTGAGTAACAGAGAGGAACTATGTGGTTTTTATTCTTCTTCAGTTCCTAGCAGGTGGTCTGTGTTGGTGGGCAACTTTGGATATATTTAACTGATTGTTATGATGGGAAAAGAAAATGGTCAGTTATTATTAACCTCAACTGCTTTATGAGATGGATTTTGATGCTTCCAAAGAAAATATTTACTTATATGAACAGGTTATTTTGCAATCACAAGAGCTTCTGACTTTCATCTTCTTTTCCTTCATCATCTGCTAGACTCTCTGTGTTAAACTTTATTCTTGAATATTTTGAGAATAAACAGATTTAGTTATTTAAAATTTATTTAGCTTTATTATGGTAAACAAAGAGCAGAATCTGATCTGTAAAATCATGTATTCTAGAAACTGTATCCAGCCAGTCTTATTATAGATAATTGGGAAAACTGCTGTTAATATTATGCTGCAATGCAAAATAGTAATTTCTTAAATATTATGCCTTAGTTAAGAAACCAGAGATTTAGTTAAGATTCAGAACTCATTCCTCTTTCTGAGTCCATGACTGCATAGTTTCATTAATGAAGTGTTATGAAAAGCTTTAGGAAAGTCTTGAAAAAAGTCAGAGTTTTTGTTGAAGTTGTTTTTCAAGACTTTGCTGACCCTTTGGAAGAATTTCAGGGTTGATTTTCCTTTATAGACTTTGTGCTGATATCCATTATGTGATTCTCATCTAGATACTTTATAATTCCATTTTTAATTGACTTTGAATTAAGTGTCCATTTTTTCATTCAAAATCAGTCTCTTATCAAAAACTCCTTAGCCAGACTAGATGGCACTTAATTTACCATTTCAGCAGTTTCTTGCAAGAGCGGTATTTTGTAAAATGATTTCAAATGTTAATATTTTACAAGCTTGGGGGGAAAGGAACTTGAGAAAGTAATTATTTGAGAAACAACTTATGAGATCTGTTTCAAAAGTTACTGGAAGGAGACAGACAAACAATGTTTTCACAAGCCTTGTTTCATTAGAAACCAAGATAAAGACAGAAGTTCTCAAAATTGCTGGATATATGATAAACTTCTGGCTTGATATTGAAGAGTGTGGGGATGGAGAATGAATTTACCGCAAAAAATAACCCAAAGCAGCACAATTTCTCTTTATACATTGAACTTGGATATTTATCATGTAACATGTTGTATTAAAAATATAAACCATATTTATTTATAATTTCTTGATACTCAGACCTTCAAAAGAGAGATAACTTTAGGTGATGTTTTCCATCTCCCTCAAACAAAGAGAAGAAAGCAGATACGATAGCTCATGCCCTCTTCCTTATCATTAGTTTGAGTTTGAGATCTGACAGATGTTCCTGAGCTTTCTCCCACTTTAGTGGGTGGCTTTGCCAATAAACTCAATTCTGGGAAAATCCTTGAAGGAAAAAATGAAAGGGAACATTGCCCAACTCTTACAATCACAATTGGAAACTTCATTAAAGCTGGTGAAGGAGTCAGTAAACAGAGAAGTTGAGTTGTATATACTTCCCTGTCCTGGTTTGGGTGAAAACCAAGCAAATTCTATTCAGTGATTTTACTTTTCAGCTTAGGTTTCTAACTAACTGCACTTTCTAGAGTTAGCAGCATGTTTTGCAGACAGAGTCTGCTTCTAACAGTGATAACACCTCATGTTTACAGTTACTGCCAGGGATGGAATGCAAAACCAAGGCCATGGCTAGAGTTTGTGTGTTGCACTGGGGGGTGCAGAAAGTGAAAGACCACACCTGCGGGGAGGAGCGGACAGGACAGGTGACCCCAAACTGACCAACGAGGTATTCCATCCCATACACGTCATATCCAGTATATAAGCTCGGGGGGTCCGGAAGTTCGTCCCTTCTTCTTCGGGAGTCCTTCTCTTTTTGGCCCTTCTTTTGGATTGCCTTCTTCGGATTGCCCTCTTTTTGGCCCTTTTTGCCCTTATTGCCCTTCGCTCGCCCTTTTGGTCCCTTCTTCGCCCTGTTCCGGCCCTTCTCGTCCCTCTTCGCTTCCGGTCTACCCCTTTGGCTTTGGCTCTTCTCTTCGCTCCGAGACCCGGTGCCAGAGTCCAGCTCCTCCACAGCGTCCGTGAGGGTGACGTAATTACCATCGGGGGGAGGTTGGGTTCGGTACTGGCTTTGTACATATTTGTATATACTTCATTTTCATTTTTTTTAATTAAATTGTTTTAGTTCCTTTTTCTAATAACTAAGTCTCTCTCCCTTATTCCTTTTCTCTCCCCTTTGGGGAGGGAGGAGGGTTAAAAGAGAGCGGTCTGTTATCGGTCTGGGGGTTGCCCTGACTCCAAACCGCGACATTCCCTTAGGAATACAAAATACTTTGCTGTAAATGATGTTTCTGGTCCAGGAAATCTTGGAGGATTGAGATTGCAACATTTTGGTGTGTTTTTCAGTAAGAAGTCTCACTTTTTAAGGATAAACATTTCACCTGCACTTAATTGCAAATCTGAAATTGTTTGTGGAACTACTACTGCAAATTTTTGGCAAGTTGCTCTGAAAGTATAGAACTGTAAGGGTAATTGAAGTGCTGAAGTTAGTGCTCAGTCCTGTGGAAAATGCATCTTTTTGTGCACTCAGAAATGTCAATTTTTTACCTTTAATGTATTAGCCATAAAATGTTCATTCAGATAATATCTTTGTATATATTCTGGAGATCATAAAAAGATATTATTCTAGCCACTGTGTGGTTTTTTCTCAGTTAGTGTATAGGAGACAATGTGGACAATCTGAAATGGGACATGCTAGAGATAGACTAGGGAGTCCAGGGCATGATTGCTTCTCTTTAGAGGACTCCAAGGAAATGTCTCTTCCAGATCTGCAAGAATACTTTGCAAATTAAGAGAGCAGTAACAAAGGATTGCAGCTACCACCTTCTTGCCTTGGATGTCATATTCCTAGGCTTAGCAAAAATTAGGCAGTTACAGGTTCATGGGCTGTACATGATGAAATCACATTTCCCCATTATCTAGGTACAGGGAGGTTACACCCTCTGTTCTACTTTGAGGCATTTTTTGGAAGAAAACTTAGTAAAAAACATTCTTACAAATATTTGAGTGATATTTAGAGTAGATGGAGTGATTTGATTGAAACTTTGAAAAGGATTTCCTTTTTTTTCTCTTTGTCATTACAAGTGCTATCATGAAGAGTAGTTTGGTCCCTGTTGAAGAGAGTCCCTAAATGTCAAACTTAAAAAGATACAGTTCTTTAAGTAGCAGGGCCATTTTATTCCATGGATGCTCCTTAAAAGCTTCCCTAGACCCTATAATTTCTGCTCCGATAAAATCGGATTTTTTTTTTTTTTTTTAATGTTCACTTCTAAATGTCTTTGTTTCTTTTGTAATGGATTAAATGAAGTTTTAACAAGGTTTATGGTGAGATTCCTCATCATTAAAATAACAAACGGTTGAAAAGCTGCCTTCTGTCTTGCAGAAATCTAACAGCATTAGTGGACCATAATCCAGCTGGTAACTGATTGCTGAACAACTGCAAAACCTTTCATACTTTGACATGCTATCAGTACATAAAACATGTTTTCATGAAGTTTATTGAGCAGCTTATTAACAGAGGTTAAGGCAATGGAGCTTCACAAATTCCACTTAGTGTTCAAAAAAAAATTATCTGAGAGATATTCAGAATTTTCAATTTGGTTTCTTTTATCTATTCTGGATGCATCAAGGTAGTATTTCCTGAAAGAAGTGCAACAGCTTCCGGTTCTGGCTTGGGTCTTTTTTTTGGGGGGGGTTGTTGTTTTTTTTTGTTGTTGTTTGTTTGTTTTTTAAAAAATAGATTTGAGAAAACTGAAGATGTTTGTAGCCTTCAAAGGTGGATCATTTTGTTTTGTTCATATTTTAAGGTTCTTCTTTCATTGGAGGTATTCTCTCATCTCTCCATTACAAAGCACTGAAATGTTGCTGACATTTTCCCAGTTACTCTGTCCTTGTTTTACCACTTCACTTAAAATCCTCCCCAGTGAATTGGCTTCATCCTGGCTGACTTGCCATGGCCATGTCCTTCCAAGCTGGAGACCTTGTTCTCCATTGCATCACAAATCTTTGATGCCTTTCCTGTAATGTAAAGCAGACACATTGCTAGGATTTCCTCTAGCCAAGGGGAAGCACTGGGTGATGCATGTTCTCCCTTCTTTCCAGATATAGAAGAAATAAAGGACACAGTTTTAGGAAAAGCACTATAGTTCCTTGGACTTATGGGCACGCAAGCACAAGCTACAGTTGTCCTGAGTCTATACATGCTCAAATCACAGATGAACAAATAAAAGTGCTTCAGCCTGATGCATAAGAGGGACAAGGCTGGAACACAGTGCTGGGAAACATGACCTTTGTTATCTGTATATTTGCCAGCCAGGGCCCCCCGGTCAAGCAACTGGCTGGAAGCAATCAATTGTAGCTCCTACTTGGTCCACCTGTCTGTCTTGATGCCTTGATTGTGAGAACCTCAGTCTGTGCACACCTTTTTTAATCTATCCAATTTTACACAGATCAAAAACTTTATTCTTGCTACTGTTACAATCTCATCCAAATTTCTTTCCAGACAGAGACAGCCTTTTCTCTAGTTTAATCTACTGATCAAGTCTTTTGTAGCATGTTAGCAACAGCATAAAGCATTTCTTGACACTTCTTATGCCGTCTGGACACTGAATGCTTGACAGTGAGTTTTACGGATTGTTGGTATAAGTTACGAGTGCTCAGATCACAGCTGAAGAATGGTGCCACACAATTTCCTCCTGGAACTGCAATTTTCCTTTCTTTAGTGCTGATATGTAAGTTGGGTCCTGCTTACATGCTCTACACACCAAAGGAAAACCAGTGAAGTAGAATTTTGATCCTTGCTGCAGAAAAGAGGTCTGGTGTCAGTACTCAGTCTAAAGAATTTGGTAATCTTAGTGGAACTAAACACAATTTACACTTAAACATGAGGAAACTGTTACAGATTTGTAAATTTCTGTTGAAAATGCACTTGATTTTTATTTTCTTATTAGTTTCGTAGATAAGCAGCAACTTGTACAGATGATTGGGAGTATTTTCTCTGCGTTCTGGCAGTGAAAGCAGATCTAGACACATAAATGTTGAGGATTTTTTGCCATCTAGGATTTACATTTGAAGCCATTTCATTAATTTGGTGTTAGAGACTATAAATGTCCTATTAAATTTTAATTGAAACACTGCTTGAAAACCTATAACCATTAATTATCACCTCAGACTTGACTTTCTCTTATGGCAATACCACAAAACTAAAAAAAAAAAAAAAAAAAGGGTTTGGTTTTCTCTAGAAGTGTTTTGAGAGAGCACTTTGTAAGCAAGCTCCAAGGTCAGTGCAGTGCTGGTTTGGAATGGTTTGGAAAACACGACTGGCAAGAGATCTTCCAAAATTAAAAGTCCCTGCACAGATAAAATACGACAACTCTGTCTACTGTGATTACTGCAGGCTTGTCAGTCATTCCCAGACATTCCCTTTGAACTTAGGAGTTGCGCTCTCTGTGTTTCCTTCCCACTGGCTACCCCCACTTGAGCAATCCTGGGAGAAGAGCCTCATTCAACTGCTTGGTCTTAGTTCTCTGTCTGTATTCCTATCTCGCCCAGATAACATTTTTTTCTTTTACATGTCTGAACACACTAGGCTTTGAATGCAAAGATGCTCAGCCAAAAGGGATAAGATATCGGAGAGAAGAAGTCTTTTCATCTCTGCACTTCATCTCATGAAAGGATAGGCAAGCCATACCATGCTGGGAGAGGAAATTCCTAGTAGGCATCTTTACTTATATATTTATTTGCTTCTGTATGCTATGGAAGATCACAGACCTGTTGCATGGTATAGCTTTCTCCTCTTCTCTAGCATGTCCCCATGATGGTCTTCTAATATCAAGGGGAAAGTCATTAGTTTTATCTCCATAAAGAAACTCACTGTCTCTTGTTCAAGGCCTGGGTGCCATCTGGCATCTGCTGTACTGCAGGTCTCTGAGCAGCAGGAGGTGGTTTTACGTGTCCAGATGAGGAAGAAAAAACAAAACAAACAAACCATTTTTATGTGTTCCTAAAAGTATTCTAAGCTGCTGATGATCTGTGAGTTAAAAAGTAGACTGCAGAAGTTGAAAAATCAAGAATGCATGTAAATATCCATTTACTGCCTCATTACAAGAGGGGAAAGTGGAGAGAGGTCAGGGGATGAGGGAAAGGCAACTAAGAAGCAAAGGATTTGTGTTTAGCATTAATCAGTGTGGCAAGCAGTGGAGATACCAGGGGACCTGAAATTCATCCAATCCTGAGAAAGTACAGTTAAGTCTCTGGCAGAAATGCTGGCTGACATGCTTATGGGAGTAAGGGCATGGGGAAGAAAAGGGAACAATCAGCAGGATTTCCCCCATGCTATTGCCAATCTCTTTGAAGCAAAGATAGACAGAGACCTGGCTGAAATGTGCATTGTCTGCAGTAGCTGGCCTGAGGCTAGACTTGTGGTAAGAGGAGGAAAAAAACACTGCTGGCCTATTAAAAAGAAGGGTGCTTGTAGATTAAATTTAGAAACTGTACGTGGTGTAGAAATTACACCTGCAAGAGGAGGACCTGCTCGAACACAGGATCTCTGTATTCCACCCCTTCTCTCAGTGTGCACTGATAATACATCCGTTCACAGCATTGTGACAATTTCCTCTTAAAATCCTCAATGTTTCTCAGTAGAAGCTTCTCAGTGAACCAAGTAATTATCAACAGTGGAAGAATTTGCATCTTTCAAGATTCTGAGCTCTGCTGTGGTCCCATTCCCTGTACCTGTCCTCTCCTTGATATGGCTGATTTAACTGTAAGGTAAAAGAGAAATTTTTTTAGAACTTGCCCAATTGCAGTTGAAGTTGGAGACAGCTGATGCTTGTTGCTGGGGGTACATCCCATTCCTCTTCAGTGTCATTCTCGTTTGGTGAGCAAGATATTAGCCACTGGCTTGGGTGAAGAAGCGATCAGTCAATCTCAGTAGCGCAAGGTCAAATTTCTAGCATTTTGGTAGATACCAGAGAATAGGAAAATCACTTGGTGGTACATTTATCTCTGAGGAGTCATATCTGTGCAGTTTTGCAATGAGGAAAGGTGAGTCTGATAGAAATCAGAGACAGTGAGCTGAGAAGTATGCTATCGTCCTGCCTTATGCATCAGGGCTTCTTGATTTCTATATGTGACATTCTGACATCCCATAGGTCCAGAGAGATTGCAAAGAGAAAAATATGTGAATCTCATCTCAGCAACGTGCCTGCCTGTCTCAGACAGTTTGCCAGAATCAATTCTTTCTTCCTAAGAAAGACATCAGGAAAGAGTGAATTTCAGGTGCCCGTCACTCAGGACAGTGGTAACAAGCTGTCTATCTCTCCTAGTTATTGATCATGCAAAATGTTTTAAATTAGCTAAATACCTCCTAGATCTTTACCATGTTCTGGCAGGTATAAGGAAATTGATAAAGGCATTGCTTTTCCTTTGTCGCTTTCGTCTGCACTAAATTCACCTTGTGTTTAACATCATTGATGGGAACCAGTGAAGGATTATTGTAGTAATGAGGATAATTCATAAAGGGGCTTTGTGCTGTTGAGAGCTATTTGTCCCTGGGCTACAGTGGGGGCTGTCCCTAAGTGGGAGGAACACACTTCTCAGTGAACTTTTGAGTGTATATGTCTGGGGCTTAGCATATAGGTATACTTAATTGCATTAGTGACTAAGGAACATGATTTCAAGCCTGCTTCTAGATGCTGCTGCTGTAACTGATCATGCTCATTATTTATAGGCTTCCAAATTAAGCATTCATTTATGCTCTGTTTGGAATAAATGAAATCAACAGCATGCCTTTTGGTGAAAGAGCCACAGATGCAAACAGAAACGTTCACAGCTTTCAAGTCTTGTGTTTGTTTATGTCAGTGAATGTGGACTGTTAGAACAACTTCCACTGCTGATTACTTTCAATTAAAGCTTCAGGGATTTTAAGAGGAAACTGTCACAATTCTGTGATCAGGGATATTATAGCCTGTAGATGCAAATTAGCTACCGAACTTTGAAACAACAGATTTACAGGATCTGTTTCAAATTAATTGCCAACTGGCTGTAAGCACCTCCAGCTCTTGAAGTCTGCCTCCATGACTGATGGAAAAGGTACTGTGAATTTGTCCAAGTTGTTGGGCTGTAGGCAGGGATTTGCCTGGGAGAAAAAAGGTTTGTGAACAAGTTTCTGAAACATTCTTCATGAAGTGTCCTTCAAGACCCTTTTCCACCTGAATACTCTCACAGCAAATGCTGGATGCAAAACCAGCTCAGACCCAGCTCGTAGGTCATCTCTCTTTCCAACAATCACTCCTGATCACCAGGCAGCCCCCGAAGATTGCAGTCAGACAAAAAGAATGTGGGAGGTCAGGTTCAGATTACATGAATTTACTACACGCAGGCCAAAGGTTTGTTTTTATAAAAGCACAGTGGTGTGGGATTGAAACAGAAAAGACAGATGGTGTTCAGGACTGAGGTTCTGCAAGACAATAANTGACATTAATTTCACTTGACTTCCTTTCTTAAGGTCAAAAACATTAATCAGCACTTCTATCATTAGCTCAGTTTCCTTTTCTATTAAGTGATTATGATCACTTACTATTAATGAGTCGTGAAGTTTTAATAAATTTTTGCTAGTGTGAAATTGCTAAACAGTAATTATGGCATATACTGTATGGATGGTTTGTTCCACAATGTACATTTTGCTTAATGTCAGTTAGAAACATCCACAAAAAACAACAGAAACTAATTAACTAGTTACGGCTGAGGATGTGGAATGGCCTTTTTCACCACATTTATAGTCAATAAAAAGACAAAGCAGGTCATTTTTCCTGTCATTGCTGGAATTACTGTATTTCTGGACCTTGTGACTTTTGCAGTTCTTTATACTAAATGGCACTACCAAGGCTGCTTACTAAACAGGAGATGAAAGAAAATATCACATCTTTTAAGAGCTATTGTTTTAACTTGTGCTATATTTCTACTGTTCTGGCATTGAAACAACAAGGTTAAAAAACAAACGCCAGACCCTCTCCGTTAATACGGAAGAGAAATAACACAGCAAGTCCCATTGCCAAAAATCACTTGGTGGTACATTTATCTCTGAGGAGTCATATCTGTGCAGTTTTGCAATGAGGAAAGGTGAGTCTGATAGAAATCAGAGACAGTGAGCTGAGAAGTATGCTATCGTCCTGCCTTATGCATCAGGGCTTCTTGATTTCTATATGTGACATTCTGACATCCCATAGGTCCAGAGAGATTGCAAAGAGAAAAATATGTGAATCTCATCTCAGCAACGTGCCTGCCTGTCTCAGACAGTTTGCCAGAATCAATTCTTTCTTCCTAAGAAAGACATCAGGAAAGAGTGAATTTCAGGTGCCCGTCACTCAGGACAGTGGTAACAAGCTGTCTATCTCTCCTAGTTATTGATCATGCAAAATGTTTTAAATTAGCTAAATACCTCCTAGATCTTTACCATGTTCTGGCAGGTATAAGGAAATTGATAAAGGCATTGCTTTTCCTTTGTCGCTTTCGTCTGCACTAAATTCACCTTGTGTTTAACATCATTGATGGGAACCAGTGAAGGATTATTGTAGTAATGAGGATAATTCATAAAGGGGCTTTGTGCNAAAAAAAAAAAAGGGTTTGGTTTTCTCTAGAAGTGTTTTGAGAGAGCACTTTGTAAGCAAGCTCCAAGGTCAGTGCAGTGCTGGTTTGGAATGGTTTGGAAAACACGACTGGCAAGAGATCTTCCAAAATTAAAAGTCCCTGCACAGATAAAATACGACAACTCTGTCTACTGTGATTACTGCAGGCTTGTCAGTCATTCCCAGACATTCCCTTTGAACTTAGGAGTTGCGCTCTCTGTGTTTCCTTCCCACTGGCTACCCCCACTTGAGCAATCCTGGGAGAAGAGCCTCATTCAACTGCTTGGTCTTAGTTCTCTGTCTGTATTCCTATCTCGCCCAGATAACATTTTTTTCTTTTACATGTCTGAACACACTAGGCTTTGAATGCAAAGATGCTCAGCCAAAAGGGATAAGATATCGGAGAGAAGAAGTCTTTTCATCTCTGCACTTCATCTCATGAAAGGATAGGCAAGCCATACCATGCTGGGAGAGGAAATTCCTAGTAGGCATCTTTACTTATATATTTATTTGCTTCTGTATGCTATGGAAGATCACAGACCTGTTGCATGGTATAGCTTTCTCCTCTTCTCTAGCATGTCCCCATGATGGTCTTCTAATATCAAGGGGAAAGTCATTAGTTTTATCTCCATAAAGAAACTCACTGTCTCTTGTTCAAGGCCTGGGTGCCATCTGGCATCTGCTGTACTGCAGGTCTCTGAGCAGCAGGAGGTGGTTTTACGTGTCCAGATGAGGAAGAAAAAACAAAACAAACAAACCATTTTTATGTGTTCCTAAAAGTATTCTAAGCTGCTGATGATCTGTGAGTTAAAAAGTAGACTGCAGAAGTTGAAAAATCAAGAATGCATGTAAATATCCATTTNCAACAAACTTGGCACCTGAGCCTTTATTTTAAGTTAGAGGAGAGCTTGTTTGGAAAAAATGCCATTTTTTGCCCTGGGACAATATGACCCCTAAAAAGCACTTAAGCATTCTATAAGCACATGAATAAAAGAAAATATGGTCTTTAATCCTTCCTCAGGACATAAGCACCATTTCTTAGATTTGTGCCTAATGTGTAGACAGCATAGAGAAATATTTTTTCATTATTCTTTTCTATTAGATCTCATTACACAAAAACTTCAGATATTTAACAGTTTGTGCATTTATTTTTAAGGCAATAAGACAGATCTGTTTATTCCCGCAAAGAAAGTCATAGTTAATTTTGGCAGTTAGAGTTTTTATTCCTAGTGCACTTTATTTCTTACAATTTCTTAGGGTAATCAAAGTAATTTGCCTACTTAATTTAATCTTTAGTAAATCTAAATAAAAGAAACTTGAGCAAGATCTAATAGAAA